>ML818166.1:16557-35574 GCA_009831015.1 Picea engelmannii
GTTGGCTGAGAAGAAGAAAGATGGGCCCTCCAGGGCCATGCTCAAGTCGCTCCTGCTCTCGGTACTCCATGTCTAGGACCATGTGGGCCTCGAGACATGATCTCCTAGTTATCCCTAGATAGCGGGGATAACAGAACCTAACTCTAAAAATAATCTAGAAACTAGGGACTACCCCCCTTGGCTTCCCTAGGAGTGAGCCTAGACGGAAGAGGTTTCGGGCAATGTGACAATGTGCGCTGTGAACCTAGGCATTGTGCCTCCAAGGACACACTAAGTGAGCCGGACTTAGCTCACGCTTGCAAGTGTGTATAAGGATGGCAACACTTCCGTTGATCTATTCCAGTCAAGACTTGTGCATTGTGAGAGAGAGAGCATCACATATGGCAGACGGTATCCATTGGATTGCAGTGTTACTTGGTCTTCAGCTTGGAGAGGCTTTTGGAAGCCTGGATCTTCTTCTATCTTGTATCTTGGAGGATTGATCAGCCCAACACTCTATTCACTTATATGTATTCCAGATCTGCACCATTTTGTATGAGGTCGGAGATTTATTATTAATAAATCAGATATGAGGTATTTATGGTTATTTCTTGTGTTGTGGATCTTGCATCTCGTTGAGTACATTCCATTGTTGTATCTTCTTTGATTATTGGCTGCAAACACACATTAAACCCTCATATTAAACCCTAGCGCAACTCATGAGACATAAATCTGCAAAGTGTTTCACGAAATGCCACAACGAAAAAACTTATAAAAATCAATGAAAAACGCAATGTTCCTGGCATCTTGGCTTGGGAACATTACAATAGGGACATCATAAAGGGAAATGGTATGGGAGAACATGGATTGGGGGTCTAGATCATTAGGGAGAATAGATGTTGGTGGAAGAGGGTGCACCAAAGAGATTTGGGAGAGTGGTGAAGGGACACGCACAAATCATGTCTCCTCTATGAAATGAAGAGATGTTTCTTGCAATGGAGGTAATAGTAGGATTTCCAAATTTAGGGGTAGGTGGGATCATGGATGAAGCCATATCGAAGCTCCATGAGGTGGGATTTGCAGTGCGCATCATACCAACATTTCATAAGATAAGATCCAGATTTAGTGGAGTAAGAGGGTGACCGGGGAGATAAGATCCAGATTTAGTGGAGTAAGGGCCATCTCCTGATCAAGGCTTGTTAAACTCCTAAGAAATGTTGAAGAATGTGTGCAATAAGTATGATTGATAATGGGATACACTAGCATAGATCCATCTTAACCTGGGATTTGTTACATACCAAGGGGTAGCAAATTCCTTGAGGTGGCAATCTCGATGTTTTCACACCCACTTGGTGTGGTTAAATTTGTTAAGTTTGAGCTATTATTAGGTTTCTTTTCAATTTACTAGATAACCATAGTATAGATAGGATCACTGAGAGAAACACAATCACAAGATACACAACATTTATCCTGGGAAACCCTCATGGGGGAGAAAACCCAGCAAAAACTTCGTTAATATAGATAGCCAATACAATGCCAAGACAATAAACCAAACACTAGAGAATATTCTCCACTGAGCAATGTGCCTCTCTCTTCATTCTTCTCCCAACTGCAGCTACCAAACTTGTGTATTGAGTGAGCGAATGAGTGAGTGTACAAATGAGGCGATGGCTTCCTTTATATATACAAACTGGCAGGTGCTGGAAAGGTGTCTCTTCACTAGGTAGGGCCGACTTGTCTTCTTAGTGGTTAAAACCACTTTAATTAGCCTGGGGGCCAACTTCTCAATTTGCATAATATATTTAGGGTTTGACCAATCCACAAAAGGGGATTTGGTCAATTACAATGCCCGACATGATCAATCCACAAAAGGGGATTGATCTAATGAATAATAACTCAATAATAAATAGAATACTCTTTACAGTTACAATATATCAACACTCCCCCTTAACAAGAAGGGTATTCTACAGACACAGCTCAATACAACATCATCAGGAGAGAGAGAGAGAGAGGGCAACAAGATCAAAAGCATCTAGAACATTGACTGGCATATCTATAAATCATCGGAAGTTTTTCTCATCATCATCATTCACAACATGGAGTTGGAGTAGCATCATCATCCTCATCAGCATGAGGCTAAAGTAACATCATCATCATCTTTCGCGTGAGGCTAAAGTAACATCATCATCTTCTTTAGCATGAGGCTAAAGTAATATCATCATCTTCTTTAGCATGAGGCTAAAGTACTATCATCAACATCTTTAGCATGAGGCTAAAGTAACATCATGAACTTCAGCATGAAAGCTAAAATAACATCATCATCATCATCTTTAGCAAGAAGCTGAAGTGGCATCATCATCATCATCTTCAGCAAGAAGCTGAAATGGCATCATCATCATCTGCATCAACATGGATTAGTATAACACTAATACATCAACATCATCAATAACAGCGCAAGGCTGATACAACATCAACAACAGCAGTATCACAGCACGAGTGTTGGAGCATCATCAACATCAGCACTAGGCTGGAAATCTTCAGCACTAGGCTGGAAATCTTCAGCACGAAGCTGGCATCTCAACAACATCAGCACGAAGCTGGAAATATTCAGCACGAGGCTAGCATCACAACAACATCAGCACGAGGCTGGCATCAACAACATCAGCACGAAGCTGGAAAGCTTCAGCACGAGGCTAGCATCAACAACATCAAGCACGAAGCTGGAAAGCTTCAGCACTAGGCTGGCATCAACAACATCAGCATGAAGTTGGAAATCTTTAGCACGAGGTTGGCATCAACAACACCAGCACGAAGCTCGAAATCTTCAGCACTAAACTGGCATCAACATCTTGTGGTACTCTGACATATCCAAAGGATCTACCCAGGAATCAAAAGATTCCCTAGGATTATAAAAATCCTAACGGAGCTACCACTACTGACCAAAGCTAGCATATACATGCACAAGTACTCTGACAGCCCTTCCTTACGGACCTTCGGGATCTGTCCAGGGATGATCAGTCCCCTAGGATATAAAATCCTAACTAAGCTACCCGCTATTGGTCAGGATACCATAGTATCATCAACACTACTCCCCCTTTCAGACTATACCAAACTTTTCTCGAAAGTATTTAAACTTTACATGACACAGAGGCTTGGTCTACAACCTGCTCATCTGTGCCAACATATTGGATCTTTATAGCTCCTCTCTGCATCATATCATGAATGAAGTGATACCAGATCTCTATGTGCTTTGACTCATCATGGAACACATCATCTTTATACAACTCTGGTTATCACATAGGATCACAGTGGCTTCCATCTTCAAATCAAATAGATCTGTCAACAACATCTGAAGCCATATGGCTTCACAATTGGCAGAACATGCAGCAATGTATTATGCTTATGTCGTGCTGGGAGCAATGTTGGATTGCTTCCTACTCTGCCATGAGATCATGGTTGACCTCGGACTGAAACAACATCCAAAAGTGCTCTTTCTGTCAAAGACACTTCCAGCTCAATCTGAATCAGTATATCTATACAATCTGAAGTCATGATCTCTAGTATAATAGAGACCAAAATCCAACGTACCCTTAAGGTATCTCATCGTATGTTTTGCAGCACCAATGTGAACATGTCTGGCTTCTACCAGATACTGACTCAAGGAAAAACATATATCTAGCCTGGTATTCATCAGATACATCACCGAACCAATAATTTGTCTATACATAGTAGCATCAACCAATTCTGAAAAGATATCTACCAGGAGCTTCAACTACGTTTCCGTCGGTGTGTACATGGATTTACATTTCAACATGTCAAACCTCTTCATTTTAACTGCATACCTCCCTTGGTTAAAGAAGATCTTCTCTTTGCTCTGCCAAACTTGAAGACCTAAGAGATAATGCATTAGGTCTTCCATCAAGCTCTGTAGGGAGCTTCTTCTGCAATCTGTGATGAGTTTTTCTTCATCTTGTCAAGAATACATCATCTACATATAGTAGAAACAATATAACTAGCTCATCATTCATAACCTTGAAGTAAAGGTTAGAATCGACTTTACTCTTGGTAAAGCCCAAGCTTGTCAGGAAACTGTCATTTCTTCCATACCAAGCTCTAGGAGCTTGCTTCAACAAGTACAGAGCTTCCTTCACCTGACAGACATGAGCCTTTCTATCTTCAATCTTCAATTCAATTTTTCACATCATATTGTACCATCCTGGTACACTTGCTTCAACTTCAACTTAATGTGCACAATCATGTGCTAGCTTTATGTGCTCTCTACAAAGCACTATCTGTCTCACTGCCTAAGAGTATGTCCTCTCCTCTTTCTGCAATTGTTCCTTCTGGAACTGAGACTCTGCACCTACAGTTGCTCTGAGGCTGAGAAAGACTGCTTCATCCTCACTGTGGCTGCTGAAATCTGAGAGTAACTCATCTTATTCTATCATGGCAACAGCTTCATCTGAAACTGAGTGGCTCAATAACTGATACTGAAGTCTGAAGGTAGCTCTTCTTCTTTCATGGAGGTAACTCTATCCTTTATCGTAATCATGTCTCCATGACCCAACTAATGTAATGCACCAACTGCCACTCAATATGGGGATTTCTTCCCCTGCATCTCATACTATATATGAATCATGGTTGTTCTGGTTGTCTTCATAAATACTGGAACTGTTTCTTCAATCACTGGAGTAAGTGTCTCGTCACAGTCTTCTCCCTCTTGCTGGGAGAATCCTTTGGACACACATCAGGCTTTGTACATCTACAACATGTTTGATCTGTATAGATCAATCTTGGAAGTCAATACTGACTTCTCTTCTAGTCTCACGGAAGAATCCATATCCTAGTCTTTCTGACTGGCTTCCTTCTCTGTCACTGAAACAAGGGAATCTTTCCAGGAGATTTCATATATCCTAGAAGTTTTTGAAGCTACGATCTAGTCTTCTCATGGCATCTGTCTCCCAGTCCTGGAAGTTGTCTCTTCATCTGATCCTTTCTAAGATCAGGCTTACTTTCGATTTCTTCTGAGTATACAAGGACTTCATCATCTCTTACAGGGTATACTTGGTGTTGAATACCAAGCCTAAATATGAAAAGTTGAGCCAGAATTCAAATGAGTTCTGCTTCCCGTCAAGGTGGCTTCATTATCCTTTGAACAAGTCTACTGTGAGTTCCTGTTTTAAAGTTCGGTCATCTTTAGAGCCTTCTGATCCTTACAATCAATCTCCATATCAGATACTCTAGATTTCAAAAGGTAGCTTATTCTTCATCTTCTTTGGTACATGAATGTATATGGTTATGTACATAGTCTGCTTCATTAACTCATCTAATCTGTTTCCTTCTGCGACCTTCACTATAGCTTCCTCAGGGTTATCACCTGTGACCTGAAACAAGGTCAAGAAAACAGCAAGCAAGAATAATACTCTTTTGATAATAGTAAATAAAACAATAGCAAGAATAATCGTCACAGTAGCTCCTTTAGATCTATCACTTGTGACATGTCTGAAACAAAGATCAAAAGTAAGAAATACAATACGAAATGAGGTCAACACTCTTTTAGTGTTATGATCAAACATTCATCCAAGGTAACCTGGAATCATCACAAGAAGTTTCTCCTAGAGGAGATGTTAGTTGTATTTGGTAAATGATTACATTAAGCATTTATCTTGATATGCTCACATGCTACCAAGTATAATACTTTTCAAAGACTACCACCTCAACTATAGTGTTTACTTGTAATGGGGTAGTTATCAACTTTGTCATGTGCAACTTTGAATCTTACCAACTTAATTAATCAAACATGGAAACTGGTGTCTTGTCCTCAAGAATGAAAGTGTTGTTTTTCTTCCAAGTCTCCTTCACTCAAGATGACAAGTGCTTTCTTCAACATGTCTTCTGTACTAAGACAATATGCTATCTTAACAAAAAGTTGGGTTAGAAAATAAACTCTATGATCTCAACTTTAATCCATCTAATACTTTGACTTTAACTTTTGACCAAAGGTTAGTATGATGGTCATAGCTTCAACATGCAACCTAGATCAAAATAATGTAAATAGATGCATGTCAGAATAATCAAACCTGGGTTGCATTATTCCTCTGAATGTGTTGGATCTTGAGATCCTTCTGGATCTATGGTAAGAGATCCCTTCTCCTGCAAATACCCTTTAAAGCTTAACAGTTTAAACATATGTGAATACATACCTCTGATAGTATTTGCAGGTAGTGGCACCATCTGGTAGCAATGGTAATAATTACCAACTCTATAAACTTCAAGGATGACTGCAACTGGTACTGCAGTTGATACTTCAACTGATACTACAACTGATTCTGAAACTGCAACTGCAACTTAAGGTTTTATGAGGAAACCCTAATTTTTCAAACTTGAAATTTTGAAATTCTGATCTAGGGACTAGATGCGTTGAGCTGAGGCAAGTAAGCTAGTGCAGTGAGATTTCTGAAAATCCAAATTTTACCCCTTGAAACTGAGCTTGAGGAAATCTGGGCTGGTACTTCTGGTACTAGTTTCCTGGTTTTCTGGTACTTATGGTTTTCTAGTTTTCTGGTACTTATGGTTTTTTGGTTTTCTGGTACCAATCAAAACTAGGTTTTGAATTTCTGGAATCTCCGACCACTGAAAAGGTGCGCTCAAGGTGCCAAAAAGTTACCTAGGCTAGGGCACACTTTTCTAGATGTTTTTAGGCTGATATTCCTCTTCAACAAAAAGCCCTAATTTTCGTGTATGGCAACAATGACGTTTTTCGTTATCTAGTGAAAGATGCTCTCTTCAGTTTAACTCTGATATCATGTTAAGTTTTGAGCTATTATTAGGTTTCTTTTCAATTTACTAGATAACCATAGTATAGATAGGATCACTGAGAGAAACACATTCACAAGATACACAACATTTATCCTGGGAAACCCTCATGGGAGAGAAAACCCAGCAAAAACTTCGTTCATATAGATAACCAATACAATGCCAAGACAATAAACCAAACACTGGAGAATATCCTCCACTGAGCAATGCACCTCTCTCTTCCTTCTTCTCCCAACTGTAGCTACCAAACTTGTGTACTAAGTGAGAAAATGAGTGAGTGTACAAATGAGGTGTTGGCTTCCTTTATTTATACAAACTGAGAGGTGTTGGAAAGGTGTCTCTTCACTAGGCAGGGCCAACTTGTCTTCTTAGTGGTTAAAACCACTTTAATTAGCTTGGGGGCCTGTTATCCCCCATTTTCAGGGATAACTAGGAGATTATGTATCGAGGCCCACAGGTCTTAGACATGGAGTACCGAGAGCCAGATCGACTTGAGCATGACCCTGGAAGACCCATCTTTTCTCCCTTTCAACGCCTCCACTTTGTCAGCAGCAACAGCAGCATCCATCACCTTCGACTTGGTCCTGTATCAGAGATGGTTCTTGCTCCATGAGGTAATGAGTCCGGGTATCATGGTATGTGTCACTCTGATCCTCAAAACCTTTGAATATGTGCATTTGATTCCTTTGTTTCTAACAGGTGCTTAGATCTTATGCTTGTCCACTTGACCATGTCTGGGGGGAATGACAGGATGCCCTAGCAAGCTTGTGTCCATAGGTTTTGAGTTGTCACTAGGGGGATTTCTGAAGAGCCATCATTCGTTCTCGTCATACATACCACTTTCTATCTTATTCCCCGCTCACCCATCCCATACATTGGTCTGGGCATAGGGTTAGCCAACCATTTAGGGGTTGTACCTTACCTTGTGGGAAGAATGGGCTAAAGGCCTGGGGGGTAAAAGCAGCTAACAATAAAATACTAAGAATAAAACCTCGAGATGCTTCGCCCAAGGATCCCCGAGAAAGCAATAAAAGGCTTCTCAGCAAGAAACAAAGGGACCCATAGAAAAATAAATCAAGACCTAGTTGAGCGATGGGGGGTCTCATCACGAGCCAACTCATTAGGTCCATGGGTGCCTAACGGTATGACACTACCAGCATCTGGTCACCACGCCAGAGTAGTGGCTTTTGGTTGCATAGCCAAAAGAAAGGGCGTCTCATCACGAGTCAGCCTTCTCATTTTCCTGAAAGTACGTGTGGGTAACATTGCCACCTCTAGTCACCAAGCCAGGGCAGTGTCCCTTGACTAGATCCTTGAAAGAAAAAGAAATAAAAAGATAAAAAACAATAAAGACAAGACCTGGTTAGAGGATAGGGGGTCTCATCACAAGCCAGCCTATTAGGTCCATGAGCATCTAGCAGTATGACACTACCAGCGTCTGGTCACCACACCAGGGCAGTGGCTCTTGGTGGCATAGCCAAGAGAAAGGGGGTCTCATCACGAGCCAACCTTTCATTTCCGTGAAATGCTTGTGGCTAACATTGCCACCACTGGTCACCAAGCCAGGGCAGTTTCCTTTGACTAGCATCTTGGAAGAAAAAGAATGAAGATAAAAGGCATGAATGGGCTTGGAAACATTGCATCCATGACAGGTACAGCTCACCCTCCATAGAGGCACCCACTGGTAAACCATCCTTGCTATCACTGCACCTTTTGCCCAGGCATCCCCATCCACCTCACCTACTTGCATGACTTGGATTTGATCCTTTACAAGAACAACCCTTTTCTAGTAGACTCTAGCCCAATAGGACGTCTTGTCACTTTCCCCAAACTTGTATTGCAGACTTGTATAATGTCTTTGAGCACTAGACTGGGGTAAAGGGGTTTTATGCACATGTTTAATAAATATTGATGATTAGATGTGATTGACATTGCTATGACCATGTGACTTATGAGCCCATGGAGGGCGTAGTTGTTGATGTGCAGGATCATGTCCGACGGACAGGTACCATGTTGGACAGGTACACATGGGGAGATGATCAGTTTGGACCTCCATGGGGCTAAGGAGCCCACCATATGGATGTTGAGACCCCAGTAGGGGGCAGAGACAGGACAAAGCGTTTGTACCAGGGAAGAGCAGAAGAATCCACCAGAGGCAGCTCAGCAAACCTGTACCTAGGGGGGTTGAGCCCTCTCCACAGGAACGTTGGCCTTGGAAGGCCCAGGACATCTCCCAGGATACCCATGACATCACCCAGTAGTATGGACGTTTTGGGAGGCACCTTTGGCAGTCTTGGCATGTGTGGCAGCTTGGAGAAGCCCAAGGAGGGCTAACGTTTTGCCCCAGGAGGCTGCATTTGCCCTAGAAGGGGCTAATGTCACCCTAGAAAGGGGATGACATCTCTCTATTGCTTGATTAGGGTTTTAATTTAAGCATTTAATGTAAAACAATATGATTTTGGTATTTTAGCCTTGTCGGCCTTTTAATGACCTAAAATGTAATTTAGGTCATTGCTACTGTATAAATTGAGGGTTTTTACCTTCATTTTTTCAAGATCTTTCACTCACTCATTAGTGAAGTCTGAAATTTTCACCCTTCTTAGGGTTATTGGCTGAAATATTGAGGCGCACTTGTTGAAGGAGGATTTTACTTGGCATTTTTGGCATTTCTCTTGGTGGAAGGTGTTACAACTAGGGTTTTGCTACATGGTTTCTTGGTTTATGTAAGTGAATTTCTGCAAACACTTCCTAATTGAATGGTTTTAGTTTCATTTACTTGCATATGTGGTTATATTTTGTTGAATCAAACCCTAGGTGACAAGCACTAGTTGATGTCCTTGTCTCATGTCCCAATCAAGATTTTTAGCCATTTGATTTGCATGAAGAAGATAGAGCCTTGCCATTGAAACACTCTATCCTTCTTCCTAGCCTAGCCATTTTGTCCTTGTTGATTTAGGAAGGAGAAAAATGCACCAAGGCCTAGCTATTCTACACCTGGTGAGTCGTTTTTCCCTAGGGTTTTCCTAGTGAAGCCTTGCTATAACAACACATCACTTGCTAACCCTCTTGTCTTAGATCAATCATTATTCAAGCTAGTCATTTTTGCCATTGAGCTAAGGAAGGAGGAGAGAGCACTGAGGCCTAGGTTTTCTACACCAAAGTGGGCCTCTCTCCCCTAGGGTTTCATCTTTGAGGCCTTGCCATAGCAACACCTCAAAGTTTAACTCTCTTGTGATTAGTTTTACCATTTTCACTAAATCCTTCATCCTTTGCATCCTCTCTTTGACTCCATATACCCTAGGAGTGCACTGATCTAAGGCCTTGTGCTTTGAGTGACTTGATCATAAAACAAACTTCCAATACTTTGAACAAACCCTAACTCTTACTAACCCTAGCCTAGACTAACCCTACTAACTATACTGATGTCGTCATCTTTCTATGCTATAAACACCTATATGCAGCATTTACTTTATCTTTGAAGCAATTGAATGGTTGGTCAAGGCATTATCTATGAAGTGTTGATTTTGTTACATTGAATGCCACATTTCTCTAGCATTTATTGAGAAGTGATATTGTAATCATTGCTATAGTGTAAACATTGATTTACTTCATCAATATTATTGTTCAATTGCTTATTATCAGAAAGTCATTGTTTATATGAAGTACTAACCAAGCAAGCAAGCTTGCACATATAGTTTCATTGTTGTTTTTTACTCGGGCAGGGATACTTCTTGGTTACTACTTTCGGTTATCTTTATTGGCTATAAACCGGACTTTCTGATCAGGTGGTGACTTGTGAGGGGGATTACTATCACTTAGCCTTTCTAAAGCCTTTTTGCCTTCTCAAAACCCCAGGTCACTAGGGACGTCTCCCTTGGACCTTACCTCCCTAAACAGAAAGAACCTTCCCATCGAGGTGACAGTGGGTGGGATTGGTTCAGTTACGTCAGTTTGACCTCTTTTCATCAATCCATTATTCTAACTACAAACTATGCGATAATAGGGCCGACTTCTCAATTTGCATAATATATTTAGGGTTTGACCAATCCACAAAAGGGGATTTGGTCAATTACAATGCCCGACATGATCAATCAACAAAAGGGGATTGATCTAATGAATAATAACTCAATAATAAATAGAATACTCTTTGCAGTTACAATATTTCAACAAAAATTTTAATAGTCTCCAAGCAGTTGTGGGTGCAAAAAAACTGAGGTTGTTACCTTGAGGAATTTGATACCTCCTAGCAGATAATAGATCAATGGTTAAGAACATGTGTTTCCTCCTTGGAGATCACAAGTTCAAATCCAAAGGTAGGTAGGGTATGTACACCTTCATAGACTAAGCAGTCAGATCACTGCACAGAGGGGGTCCCTTGTCCCAGAAACAAGGGAGTCTCATATGTCAATTTGGCATCTGGCTAGTCTGTGACTTTAAAATTAGATATTATTATTATTATATATAGTATTTATTATTAAAAGCATATTAATCTCAGCCACCCATCTTAACCTCAAGCTATATTTTTTAAAAATAACACGTGCACACACACACACACATATATATTAAACAATATCAGCCCTTGTGTTACACACACACACACAAACAAACACTAAGTGTTGATGGATCTCCCCCTACTTGGGCTGTAGAATGTACCTCTCAGCGCAGCTAGGGCAGAGTTCTTTATAATGCATATCATCTGACTTGCTCCTTTCATGTGGTTCATCTAGGTAATTTATTTTAACACTGTCTTCGCTGTCCTGAGTACACAGTCTCTGAAATAACAGTAGCTGCTTTAGCTAGGATCTCCTTTTACAATTAAGGCTTGTTAAAATCCTACGAAATGTGGAATATTGGGTACAATAGCACAACAGGTAATAGGATATCTATATGGACTATTTTCTGTCTCTAACTTGCATAGTCTATTGTAATCTGAACGATTGCTGATTCATGTTGCATGATAAATGAATTCACTTTGCAACAAAGTTGGACCTAGAGTCCCTCGGAATGTTTCAATGTTGAATTAATTTATGAATCTCTTTTAGCTTGAATTTCTTCTTTTACCTTTTGTTAGCTTTCATGTTGCTCTCTGCTTGATTAACTTGGTCCATTCCGTCAAATCTCTTTGAAGTTTAAATAGTGAATTGGGTTTTCGTCATAAAAGCATTGATGTTTTGGACGATCACAGATGGCATTTTGTACTCTTGACAAATTCATTTTATTGCACTACATAATACAATCATTTAAGTTGCAAATATCTTTGTAGTCATATCCTATGTCCCTTCAGACTGTTGGAATTGAAAATCTATACATACCTTGTGAAGCCCAATACCAGGAGGTAGCTGACAGTGGGTTTCAAGTTCTTCTCAACACTTAATGTAAGCAGTTGTGGATAGCGAGTCACAAGTCTGTTGAAAACCTCATGTTGTACAGTTACATATTCAAGTCACATAACAGACCAAAAAAATCATGAAAGGAAAAATATTTTCTTACTTGCCAATATCCAACCGGTTGATTCCAAGGTTTTGAAGGAAAATTGTATTTGGCCGCAATTTTGCTTCTAAACTGTAAGCCAAAACCATTGGTTTAAGCTTCAAAACCTGAAGAGTCAAAACATCAGCTGTCTACAAAATCCCACAAAATATGAACTGTGGACAGAAAAAAGAAGGAACTGTGATTTAACCAGAAAGTATCCTACACAAAAATCAACAGCATTTCACCTTGCGTAATGATGATCCCGTTACACCAATGTTTTCTAGAAATTTTACTGTGGGTCTCAACTTCTCTTCCCTTAAGCCAAGAAGCTGAGGAGCATTGTAAATAGTCTGAATCCCATACAAGCGAAGCTTCAGAATTGATTACCTTCTTTAGAAGAAAAATCATTTCAATGATAAAATGGAATCAAATATAAGCCTAGGTAAAACCCAAAAACCAATTCCATATGGTAATTATCCCGTATAATTTTCCGTCTGGGAAACTAATCTAGACCTCATCCCACCTTCATCCCCTTTTGTGCCCCTATGCCGTACTGGCATCAGTCTCAACTCTTAAGCCATCATAAAGCAAGCACTGAAAGAGAGACAATTAAAAGGTATGTGTGCTTTGGCTTCTTTCCATTTAGACTTTAAGACTTATGTATGGTAAGCATCACGATTCAGTTGTAGTGGAACAGTCAGGTATAGTTTTGAAACTCACTCTACCCAGATCTTCTTTTTCCAACCCAATCTTTAACAGAAACTGTACTTTTGATCCAAAGTTCATTCTGTTTTTCAACAGCTGCGGATGTCTTCGAAAGATCTTTCCCATTAAGCTGGGATCCACTCCCACACTTTCAAGTTGGGATACTGCTGGCCTGAAATCCTGAAATGCAAATGAGAGTAAACAAATTCTGATCAACTAGAATGTGGGTTGAAGTAGCATGAGTTGACCAACTCACCAGAAAGATAAAACCATCACTGCAGAGAAGTCCATAGCAATCATCAATGAAGAAAAAATGAAACCACCAAATAACAGTAGAGAAAGACAAACAATATTAATTCAAATAGTAGCATAAAATAAATCTCATCTGCCTTAAAATTCACACTTCTGCACAAAAATATGGAACCATTAAATAGGAATCTGAAGCTAAATAACTGTCACAAATTATTTGAAGGGTTTAAGCTACAAATGACATTATAACCACTAGTGAATAAGCCATGGGAAACATTTGAAAAATCGAAAATTCAAAGGTGTGGCATTCCAATTATTTATGCGCTATTTAAGTGTCAAAACAGTAACCATTAAAATTGGAAATTATCTAGATTTCCATCATAGATATAGAAGAAGGTCGAGATCTGGCACACAACCTGACTTGACTATGCTTAACTCTTATATATGATTAAAAAACCTTAACAAATTATCCCATTTAAGGTAGCACCTATCATGGGCCTGCTTTGTGTTGCAGGCCAGCCAAAACAGGTGAACATAGCAAGCAAAAAGGAACCACTACTTACACCCACCACAGGTGAACCCTCCAATATAAATTTGAGTCTCCTTTCGGACCCAAGATGGGGAAGGTGTTCAGCAGCCTTCTCCTTCCTGACACGAAATCACATTCAGATTGAGTAACATTGTATATGATCGATGTCCACGATTCATGCATAAATAAGTAACCTACCCAGAAAAGGAGCATTCAAACTACCTACCTACTCGAACCACCTCTTCTATCTTAGATCTATTTGTTCAGTTGATTCAACGGAACTGCACTATCCCCGTTTTCGTCACTTCAAGGGGAAGGGTGGCCAATCCATATTTAACTCTCAAGTTGATCACAGCAGCCACTCAAACTCAGCCAGGACATACAGGGCAATTTAGAAGGCTAGATTTTATGCATGATTTGAGGGCCGACCCACACATGTGGACATTATGACAGCCATGGGGTGTTTTATTGACTTGATTTGACTTGAGAGGTCACTTTTCATGATCCGAAATGGATCCGAACTGACGAATGGGTGTAAGACTCAGCACCTACAAGATTAAACCGACAATTCATGAAGGTCAACAAACTATGTAAGCAATGTAAATGTGAAACTCGAATAAGTCAAAAATGAGAATGTGAAAGGAAAATAGAGAATTAAATGTAATAAGAAAATTGAATAGGAGAGAAGGCAGAGGAATGGGAAGTGAAGAGGCATGGTTGCTGGCTTTCCCCCTACCCCCCAGCTCTGGCCATGACAGCACTGTACCAGAGATTGCCAAGATGAAAMAAAACTGAGTCCCATTCGAAGCTGGTTTTCCCATTTGGCCTTCCAGAGTAAAAATTTATGAGTTCATGGTGATTGATTGTGTTTGATTTCAWWGTTTTGCAAATTGTGTGTGTGAGATTGTTGATGCTCTTACCTATGTTTAATAACCCGCTTGAGCACTGTTAATACGTCAGCATGATGAATTTCTAATTGCATTTGTTAGCTCRTGATTAAAAAACGTTTTCKTCCTTGGATGGTAAATATGCCAACAGCTCCAGACTGTCCACCGTCCAATTCGTTTTGAAATCTGAGATCTATGGCTATTAGAAAAGAATTGTTGCAATTTCTTAGCCGATTTTMCATTCTTGGAATTGCTMTTTCTCTGCTCAAACCGTTGGGTAATTAGCTMKGCGTTTTTATCTCCCTTCCTCAGACCATACATGATCCCTCTAGGCCAATTTGTCCTTGTATGAGTCGAATTGCACTTGCCTAGTCGATTTTCTCCTTGCCTGGGTGTTCTTAGACCTTGCTGGATGGATTTCATATTTACTGGGTCGAATTCTTGCATGCTTGGGCATTTTAAAACATTATTGAGTGGAATTTATCATTGCCTACACGAATTCTTCCTTTCCCGGACTGAAATTCATTGTTTGGGGCAAATTGATCCTCCCTGGGTCGTTTTCCCTTCACCCACGGGCCATATTGTGGCCGTACGAACCACACATAGCATCTACACTTCTAAGCATGCATGAAATTGACACATTGCCTCAAAGCAAAATGTACAACACAGGAAACATATACAAGTGAACCTGGTACAATACCAACCACTCTCGGATGCCTTGGAGTTCCTTGAAGACCTCCCCACAAGCCTTGTGAAGTAAGGCACCCCTTGCCTTGGTGAGCCTTTCTTCTCTTTGCTTGCTTTGTCTTTATCCCGATGCCTTTGCCTTGCCTTGTCTTTGCTCTTAAGAAATCCTCCTCCAAGATGATGGTGCGTCCCCTCCTCATGCAAAAACTCAAATAGAGCGCCCTCCTTCACCCTTGCACCCTCTAAGCTCTAGAGTGCGCCTCTCCAAGGTGAATGGCCCCCTCCGCAAGGTTAGGGCCTCTCCCACACTAGAATGTGCCCTCTAATCTCAAGAATGCACCTCTCCTCTAGTATGTGTGCCCCTCCTCCATAGAATACGCCCTCCTCCTAAACACATGCGTCCTCACTCACAATGGCTCCCTCTACTGCTCTAGAGTAAGCCACAACATAATGAGTGAGCCTCCAAGCAATGGGTAAAGCCTCCTCTACTAGATGTGTGCCCTCCTCTCAAGGTTGCGCCCCTCTCCACTAGTAAATGCGCCCTCCACCACAAGTATGCGCCCTCCTCTAGGATAGTAGCCAAGCCTCCATGGAAGACTTCTCCAAGCTATCTCAACTCAAGCAAAGCTTCCTTATCAAACCCTCATGCAAGTGCACCCTCCTCTCCTCAAGATTTGCGTCCAAGCTCTCCTTCTCATCTCCTCTTCTCATAAGTGAAGAATGAGTCTCATAAATGCACTATACCCTCCTTTAGCCTCCTTAGGCCAAACCCTAAAAGATAAATGGCCTAGAGCCAATCTAACCAAGTCTAATCAATGGGTGAGATTCAATCCCTAAATCTCACTTAGGAAACCCACATTCCTTAGTTTGCTTTATGTCTATTAATTCACCCATGTTCCTTAGTTTGCTTTATGTCTATTAATTCACCCACTTTGTGAATTAATTGTCACTTTAATGACTTAAGTGACATATTTCACTTTTGACTTAAATCTCCTAAGTCAAAGTGAAATTAGAATCATAAAGTAAAGTACAAGGGTAATAGTCTCCCCCTTTGTGTTTAGAGACTCATAAACACATGGGGACTGTTATCCCCCACCTTCAGGGATAACTAGGAGATCACGTCTCGAGGCCCACAGGTCCTAGACATGGAGTACCGAGAGCAGGATTGACTTTAGCATGGCCCTGGAGGGCCCACCTTTTTTCCTCCCAGCATCTTCATCTTGCAAGCAGCAGCAGCATTCGTCACCATCGGCTTGGTCCTGTGTCAGAGATGGTTCTTGCTCCATGAGGTAATTGGTCCAGGTATCATGGTATGTGTCACTTTGATCATCAAACCCTTTGAATGTATGCATCTGATTCCTTTTATTTCTAACAACTGCTTGGATCTTACACTTGCTCACTTGACCATGTTTGGGCAGATTGACAGGGTGCCCTAGGAAGCCTGTGTCTGTAGGTTTTGGTTAGCCACTGGGGGGATTTCTGAAAAGCCATCGTCCACTCCCATCATAGTACCACTTTTCCATCTCGTTTCCTGCTCACCTATCCCATTCCACTTGTCCAGACATTGGGTTGACCTATTTTCAAGATTGCACCTTATCTCATGGGAAGAAGGGGCTAAAGGCCCAAAAGGTAAAAGCAAGTTGGTAAAAGATAAAAGCCTAAAATAAAACCTCAAGATGCTTCGCCCGGGGATCCCCGAGAAAGCAATAAAAAGCTTCTCAGCAAGAAACAAGAGGGATCCGGAAAACATAATAAAACAAGGCCTAACCAGAGGATAGGGGTCTCATCACGAGCCAGCCTATTAGGTCCATGGGTATCTAACAGTATGACATTGCCATTAGCTGGTCACCACGCTAGGGCAGTGACTCTTGGTTGCATGGCCAAGGGAAAGGGGGTCTCATCACGAGCCAGCCTTCTCATTTCTGTGAAAATACTTGTGGGTAACACTGTCACCACTGGTCACCAAGCCAGGGCAGTGTCCCCTGATTAGCTCTTGAACAAAAAGGCAATAAAAGATAAAAGAATAAAAGAATACAGAATAAAAGGCAAGAATGCGCTTGGAAAAAATGCATCCATGACAGGTACAGCTCGCCTTCTACAAAGGCACCCACAGGTGACATTTTTGCATCCTTGGCCCTCACTGCACCCACATGTTTGGACATCCCCTGACCACATCACCCACCTACATGGCTTGGATGAGGTTTCTTCTGGGAACTTTCCTTCTTCTGTGGACACTAGCCCAATAGGACATTTTGTCCTTGTCTCCAGACTTGTATTATAGGCTTGTGTAACGTCTTTGAGCTGCCAACTGATGTACTAGGGATTTTATGCATATGTTTAATAATATTGATGATGAAATGTGATTGACATTGCTATGATCCCTGTGACTGATGAGCCCGTGGAAGGCATAGCTTTTGATGTGCAGGACCTTGCCCGACGGACAGGTACCATTTGGACCGGTACACATGGGGAGATGATCAGTTCGAACCTCCATGGGGCTGAATAGCCCACCAGGTGGATGTTGAGACCCCATCAAGGGGCAGAGACGGGATGGAGATGGATCAAGGGCTTTGCACCGGAGAAGAAGAGGACGTTCCACCAGAGGCACCCCGGCACAGCTTGACCTAGGGGGGTTGAGCCCTTTTCAGTGAAACGTTGGCCTTGGAAGGCCTACGATGTCACCCTTGATGACCATGACATCATCCAGCCTATTGGACATCTTGGGAGGCAGACTGGGCAGTAGTGGCACGTGTGGCAGGTTGGAGAAGCCCAAGGAGGGCTAACGTTTTGCTCCAGGATGCTTCATTTACCCTAAAAGGGGATAACGTCTCCCTTAGAGGGGCTTTTTATCTCTTTTCAGCTCAATTAGGGTTTTAATTCAACATTTTAATGTAAAATAGTATGATTTTGATATTTTGGCCTTGTCGGCCTTTTACATGACCTAAAATGTAAAATTAGGTCATGGTACTGTATAAATGAGGGATTTTTACCTTCATTTTATCATCACAACTTACTCACTCATTAAGGAGGTCTGAAATTTGCGCCCTCTCTTGGGTTATTGGCTGATTTAGTGATGCGCACTTGTTGAAGGAGGGCTATTTTGGCATGTTTTGGCATTTCTCTTGAAGGAAGGTGTTACAACTAGGGTTTGCATTGATATTTCTTGGTGATATGTAAGTAATTTTCTGTAAAACTTCTTGAATGAATGGTTGTAGTTTCATTTTCTTGCATACGTTTATAAATTTTGCTGAATAAAACCCTAGGTGACAAGCACACAAGTAGGTCCTTGTCTCATGTCCCCTTTGAGAGAAATTTTCAGCCATTAAAGAAGAGGAGAGCCTAGTCGTTGCTACACTCTCTCTCTCTCTCTCTCTTCATTTATTGCTAGCTATACTATCTATAAGCCAAGAAGAGAGAGACGTATTAAGCCTAGGTCTACTACACTTAGGGCCATTTTTCTCTAGGGTTTGCTGAAAAAGCCTTGTTGAAGCAACACCTTGCATCATCAAACCCTCTAGTTTTGGTTTTATGCTTTATCCTTCAGCAAGTTGTTTTGCCATTGAGTTAAAGAAGGAGGAGAGAGCACCGAGGCCTAGTTTACCTACACCAAGGTGAGCCTCTCTCCCCTAGGGTTTTGACTTTGGGGCCTTGCTCTAGCAACACTCCAAAGCTTCTCCCTCTAGTCTTTAACCT
>ML818166.1:49463-60436 GCA_009831015.1 Picea engelmannii
TGGGCTAATGTAAGATCCAAGCAGTTGTTAGAGATAAAAGGAATCAGATGCATATATTTAAAGGTTTCAATGATCAAAAGTGACACATACCATGATACCTGGACCAATTACCTCATGGAGCAAGAACCTCCTCTGATACAGGACCAAGTCGATGGTGATGGATGTTGTTGTTGCTGACAAGACAAAGATGATGAATGAAGAAAAGGTGGCCCCTCCAGGGCCATGCTCAGGTCAATCCTACTCTCGGTACTACATGTCTAGGACCTATGGGCCTCGAGACATGATCTCCTAGTTATCCCTAAAAAGTGGGGATAACAGTTGGGCATTCTATTGATCCCTGGGCATTTAAACTAGTTTGCTAATAGCTTTGTTTGTTGGCCAACCAAGATAGGGCATTTAATATCACCTTGAAATTTGTGAGGAATTGAAAGGTTGTTGTCTGACTTGCATT
The DNA here is from genome assembly GCA_009831015.1 of Picea engelmannii. NCBI lineage: Eukaryota > Viridiplantae > Streptophyta > Pinopsida > Pinales > Pinaceae > Picea > Picea engelmannii. The sequence continues at coordinate 49,915 of ML818166.1, forward strand.
GGATTCATTACAGGGTTAGTATTACAGCATTAATGAGTATGTTATTGCTCATTCAAACAGGAACCCAAGCTCTTCACATCGAATTAGTGTTACCAAAGTCGACAATGGTGGTTTGACAGTGGAATGCAATTACGTCTTTAGTGTCAAATTTAACCTTGCCTTTAACCATTGCAATGATTGTTCGGACAACTCTTTGAACTCTTAATCTTGAATATACACTCGTTCTCTGCTTGAATTTATCACTATTATTCTTGTTAATCCCTATTTTTGGAACAGTGTTGACAGTCAATACTCTGATTTCACAATGTTCACATGGAATATGCTATCATATTGTTGTTGTAAAAGAATGTTGGACAAGACTGTTATCCCCCACTTTAGGGATAACTAAGGAGATTATATCTCGAGGCCCACGGGTCCTAGACATGGAGTACCGAGAGCCAGATCGACTTGAGCATGGCCCTGGAGGGCCCAACTTTTCTTCCTTTCAAGGCCTCCATTATGTCAGCAGCAGCAGCAGCATCCATCACCTCGGCTTGGTCCTGTAGCAGAGATGGATCTTGCTCCATGAGGTAATGAGTCCGGGTATCATGGTATGTGTCACTCTAGTCCTCAAAACCTTTGAATATGCGCATTTAGTTCTTTTTGTTTCTAACGTGTGCTTGGATCTTATACTTATCCACTTGACCATGTCTAGGGGGAATGACAAGATGCCCTAGTAAGTTTGTGCCCAAATTTTTTGAGTTGCCACTGGGGGGATTTCTGAAGAGTCATCGTTTGCTCCCGTCATAGTTACCACTTTCCATCTTACTTCCCACTCATCCATCCCATTCACAATGGTCCGGGCATTGGGTTGGCCAATCATTTAAGGATTACACCTTGCCTTGTGGGAAGAAGGGGTTAAAGGTCCAGAAGGTAAAAGCAGTTGGCAAAAGATAAAAGCCTAAAATAAAACCTCGAGATGCTTCGCCCAGGGATCCCCGAGAAAGCAGTAAAAAGATTCTCAGCAAGAAACAAGAGGGACCCATAAAAATATTAAAACAAGACCTAGTCAGAGGAGGATAGGGGGTGTTGGCACAGGGGTAGACCCAGGGTTCAATGCTTCAACAGCGCACCAACAAAACTCTAACTACCGGCCCTTTCGACAACACCTGTGAAGCAGATGAAGTCTCACCCGAGGTAGAGGCAGAGGGGGTTGCAGGACTCAGGTGTCTACAACCAAGCTGGGACACAAATTTGTGATTATAACACTTAACAGAACACTTAGCCAACAATATACATTAGTTCATGAGTCTTATTCACATCGCAGATCAAACCCTAAGTACAAAACAGCGTAGTAATAATCAAGATCAAACCCTTAAAACCTCTTAGCACATAGCATTGACTCAGATCTAGCATTTATTCATCTTTAACATTATTAAGCACTAAGCTACAACATTAGATGCATTCATTATAACAACACTAAGCATAAATCACATAAGCAACATCGCACGAAGCACATCAAGACACAGGATATACGTGGTTCACCCCAGTGTGGGGCTACGTCCACCAACTTCGTCTTCTTCTTTACTAGTCTTCGATCATCTTACATTCATTTTCTCCTGTGCACAAAGCCACAGAGCCTAACTTCGCAGTGGACAGGTGATCTGCGCACAGTGCACTAGATCCACCTTCCCAAAACCAGGTCAAGGCACAAAACCAACTCCTTTATAGCACAAAGCCTTACTTTACACAGCCGGATTACACAAAGCAACTTCCAATCTCTTGCATTAAGCCAAACATACTGTGCACATAGCTAACACTACTACTTACATCGCTTAGCTACTTCTTAATTTACAAAAAGGCCTAAACATGGATAAACCCATGGGCCGACATCCCATAACCCGTTACATAAACCTTAGTAAACCCTTTTCTGGGTCCACAAGCCTGCAAAATGAGTGAGATTCCGCAATCTCTACTCCGCCTGGGCGCTCCATCTTCGACCAGCATGTCGAAGTCCCAAAAGTGGTCAAACACGATCAATATTTCCTCAAAACTTGGTCAAGGCCCAACAAGCCCCCAACACTTACCTGTGACTTGTCCCGAGTCACTCAAATCTGGGCAACACTGCTTCAAAGGCTTCGAGCTTAGCTCGAGCTGCCTCGACTTGCTGCTTCGTGAGAGCCTCCTGCTCGGCGAACTCCTGAATTAGTTGTTCTGTAACAGGCCCTTCCAGGCGCGGTTCCACTGTCGTAACCACTTGTTCCAGCTGCGAGCCTTGTCCTTCAATCTCTTCAAAAAACGTGCAGGCTTCATCCTGCACCGGCTGGAGTCTCTGTGTAATCTCCATGACTTTGCTCAGGACGACAGTAACCTGCTTCTCGACTGTGCGTTATTCCTGTGATCTTTTCATTCTCTCGACTGCAATGAGCAGCTTCATCTGCGCCTGGACGGTGGATGCCTGCTGTTGTGCTTCCAGTTTCCTCAGCTCCGGATCTTCTGCGAGGTGTTTGTAGGTCTGCGCACTACGATCACTCAATTGCTTACATTCTGAGTCGAGTGCCCTGATCCTTCCAACTGCACTCTTGGCGATTTCTTCCCTTTGATTGCACACTTCTTGCGGAGTGCTCGGCACTGCTTGAAGTTCTAACTCTATTACTCTTGCTTGAAGCTGCTAAATGGCTTCAGCGAGCTTCCCTACTTGCATCCCGGTTGACTCCGATTCCTCCTGTGCCAAGCCCGGCACAGAACGAAGTGCTTTAGTCACTGCCTCTTTGACCGTAGTCTGCTCTGCGAGCAGTTGGTCTTTTTCTTCCTGTATCTTCGCATTGTTCTGCTCAAACTTCGCCCGAATTTCATTTTTCTCTTGCCCAACTCGAAGTTGCTCTAGGACCTCCTCCTTTTCTTGTTTCAAGGCCTCTGTGGCCTGCTCCTTTTCTTCTTGGACTCGACGAAGTCGAGCCTCTGTTGCATCTACTAGCCTTCGTAATTGGGTGGGCTCATCCCCCAATTCTGCAATTTTCGACGACGAAGGCGCAGTAGGTATTGCACGGTTCGATTAGATGGCTTGTTGTATGTCTTTGAGCTCTTTCTCGATCCGTGCATACAATGTTTCTTGCCTCGCTCCATGTCTATGCAAGATATCCTTTGAAGCGTCTTCCACAACTACGATGATAAGATCGACATCATCCACTGTGAGCACATTCTTCGACTGAGGCTTATTGGCTCGAGTCTTCTTTCTTGCTGAGGGTTTCTGTGGGGAAACCTTCCTTTTCTTCGATGTTTCGGCCTCAGTGGGGGGATCCTTCAGCGGTGTAACTTCGCCTTTATCTTGCTTTTCTCCTTATGCCCCTCCTTCTTCTTGGTTTACTTCATCTCCTCCTCCTCCTGTGGGTGAATTAGGCCTACTTTCCTCTAAGGGGTTGTCCTCCTCATTAGTTTCTATGTTCTGCACTTCCTCCTTTTTCTTCTTTTTCTTCACACTACTCTGTCCATCATGTTCGACCCGAGTGACCAAGGAACTTCCGATGATGTCGAGGTCAGAAAGTTTTGCGTCTTCCACTGGTTCAAGGAACTCTGTTGGCCATTCTTTGGTGATCTCCGCCATCCCTTCATCGGTCAGCTTATAATAGGATTGTAGTTCCTCCTTACCTTCATCCCTGCGCGCAGTGATGTAGATAAGGTGTCGATTTGTGCGGAACTTCGCGAGCGGTCTGTACTGGTGCAGTGTCTTGGGGGTCATTCGTGGAAATGCCTCAATGGCATGCTTCAGTTGTTGGTAATAAGCATGGAAGACAGCGTTCGACTGCCATTGCTTTGACATGTCGTTTGTATACCACAAGGTAGAGAACCTTGCGGCCAACAACTCTAATGGCTCAACTTCTGGAAATGTCACTCCTTCCGACATCTGCCAAGCGACAAAAGCGATCAGTACCAGTAACCAACTGAAGTGGAATTCATAGCCTTGATCCATGCTTCGCGGCAGTCCTCCAGCTCGTTGACGAGGTAACTCGCCCAGTTCATTTGCATTCCTTCTACGCACTTCCCTGCGAGGTCTACTATGAATCCTGTAACTTGCGTGGGGCGGTTCTTTCTAACAAGCTTGCCAGCTATAAGCTGACAAGCTAGGCGCACTGCGCCATCCTGGATGGAGGCAACCTTATAGCCTCACTTCCCCTTTTCGACATCGCCATAATCTTCCTTTATGCGTTGTGCCAGGGAGCGATCTGAAGTCTTCCCTGGGTAGAACTAGCGAGGGTCCGGTCCCTGCATGCTCAGTCTTGTGATGAGGTGGATCAGCGTCGGATCCACAGTGATGCGCTTGTTAAGCCACAGATACCCTCCATGGTAACACGACAGGAGGAGTTTAACGCAAGCATTAACCTCCTGATGTCGATCGAAGTGAGGGATCTTCATCACGTTCAGGATCGTGGACTGCACGAGCTCCTTAATCCACGGTTAGGAGTTATGCGCAGCTTCTTCCCAGTCGTCTTTGTCAAGTACCTATGCAGCACGAGCATCGTGTAGTTCTTCCTGTCGTTGAGGTTAAAGTTGTTGTTCTTCAAAGCTAGGATATGTCCTAACTGGGGTCCAACTACACGTATCCCCTTCGGGATGTACGCGGTGATCAACGTGTACTCAAAGTCACGCGGGATACTATCGCGGTTCACCGCGCCAACCAAAGGCAGTATGTACTCCAGCAAGACCGACGAGATCTGCTTCGTGTTAGCCAGATCGTCGCGGTGTTTTCTTCGCTTCTCAGCAGTGCGGCCAGAACGTCGTCCAATTGATGGGGATGCTTGCAATCCGCCAGTCATCGACGCCTGTATTCCTACAGACATGACTCTCTCAACCATGAGGTCTACAAGAATCTCCTCCACAAACTTTTCTAACACGCTATGTTCGCCCGACATTCACACTTGTAACAAAATAAATCAGGTAGGCGAACGGACAAGCAAGGTAATCAACCGGATGGCGAGGTCTAGAAAGCACAGCGTGATACAATGGATTCTTTGTTAGCTCGGATATCACAGTTTGCAAAAAGTGGTCCCGGCACAGCATCCGATGGGTTAAATAAGCGAGTGTCGTAACGAATTCCTCCAACGGGCAGGAATGCCTCAATCAATACAAATCCGTCCGTTATGGCACGGTCCCAACGATCCAACGGCGGTCTTTCCGTCAATAACTATGTTTCTAGCCATTTCGAAGCGTTATTCTAACATTCGGGGCGCCTCCAACGGTCATATAGCTTCGTCGTGGCGAAGTCCCATTCTGCATGGTTCTGCTACTCCGGCGAGGTTCGAGTTTTTGGAGGTCTGTCTCCTGCGAAATTTTCTCTGGAGCTCTCTATAGTTTTTCTAACTTGGCTTTCTTCTTACTGAGCTTTCTTGCTTTCTTTCCTGTGATCTGAGTCTCTGGATTCCTCTTTCCATTCTTATTCTTATCTTCTCTTAGCATAATGACTTTGCACTGTTGATGTTCTTTCAAAGGGGTCAGAGGTAATACCTCTTTGCTTACTAGGTCCTGGGTGGACATACTTCCTTCTTGCACGGATAGGTTCTTTAAACCTTCTTGCACTCTTTCAACTTCGACAACTACTTCTCTTTCATTCTGCTACTTCGACTCAACTTCTCGTTCTTCTAACAGTCGATCTATTCTTCTAGCTATGAGATCCCTTAGCTCTTTCTATTCTGTAGCTTCCTCCTCTGCTTTTCTTATGATTTGATCCTTCCCAATCCAAGTCTTTCCTAATAAAAGTGGGAAAGGGGCATTGTTCTAAACAAACCTAATAACTTCAAATTCTTCTTCAGTCACAATTCCATGAGCAATCATAGGTATATTAGTAATTCTTCCACATAGGGTTATCATCTTTCCTTTAAACAAGCCTATCCTTCCCAATGAAGGTATCATAGCAGGTTTTCCCAAAATTTCCCAAGTGCTTTCTAGCATAATGTTCACATGTGTTTCTTCATCTAATACACAGTCTATGTTGAAGTCTTCTATTCTTGTGACTATGCATTGTTTTTATTTCAGGATCTCAGGTAAACTAATGTCTCTATGATCACCCATTACTTCTTTTAACATAGTTTGAGCTTTCTCTGATTCTTTCTCTTTATGATTCTTTAACATATCCTTAGTCTCTTGACCTTCTTTATAGTTTTCTGGTCTCATGTTCATCTTTTCAACTTTAGCAATCATTCTTGGGCAATCCTCAACCTCATGACCAATAGCTTTACAACAAAGACAAATAGGACCTATATCAGGGCATTCTTTAGCAAGATGTCCTGCTCTTCTGCAATTGTAACACAGTGTCAATCCACTCTTTCTTTAAAACGATCGCCAGCCTCTCCTGTACTGCGCACTGGAATCACAGTGTTGGATCTGCAATCTGCAAAAATTCTTTCTAGGTTCCTGCATCCACTTATTAGTCCAACAATTCTTTCTATGCATAGGAATAACATATTTTTCTCTATTTCTATCAAATTTATTCAGATCAGCTCTTTCTTCTAACTGTGCCCTAGTTTTCAGACTAGGACAAAATATATCAAACATACCTAGATTCATACTTTCGAAGCAAAAATTTTCACATCTTATCTTTACCAGAGCACCAAGCTTTAAGATCTTACCTCTTTCTTTCAAATTCGATTTCTTTCTTAGTATAGAGCTTCGCAAGTCAAGTAGAGTACTGCGCACTACAACAACAAATCTACGCACAAAGCTTTCTCTTTTTCCTTCAGTTCCCAGCAATCACAGTTTCAAATCCCGGCAACGGAACCATTTTTTGGCACAGGGGCAAACCCAAGGTTCAACGCTTCAACAGCGCACCAACAAAACCCTAACTACCGGCCCTTTCGGCAACATCTGTGAAGCAGATGAAGTCTCACCCGAGGTAGAGGCAGAGGGGGTTGCAGGACTCAGGTGTCTACAACCAAGCTGGGACACAGATCTGTGATTATAACACTTAACAAAGCACTTAGCCAACAATACGCATTAGTACATGAATCTTATTCACATCGCAGATCAAACCCTAAGTACAGAACAGCGCAGTAATAATCAAGATCAAACACTTAAAACCTCTTAGCACATAGCATTGACTCATATCTAGCATTCATTCATCTTTAACATTATTAAGCACTAAGCTACAACATTAGATGCATTCATTATAACAACACTAAGGATAAATCACATAAGCAACATCGCACGAAGCACATCAAGACACGGGATATACATGGTTCACCCCAGTGTGGGGCTACGTCCACCAACTTCTTCTTCTTCTTTATTAGTCTTCGATCTTCTTATATTCATCTGCTCCTGTGCACAAAGCCACAGAGCCTAACTCCGCAGTGGACAGGTGATCTGCGCACAGTGCACTAGATCCACCTTCCCAAAACCAGGTCAAGGCACAGAGCCAACTCCTTAATAGCACAAAGTCTTACTTACATAGTCGGATTGCACAAAGCAACTTCCAATCTCTTGCACTAAGCCAAACATACTGTGCACGTAGCTAACACTACTACTTACATCGCTTAGCTACTTCTTATTTATACATTTACAAAAATGCATAAACATGGATAAACCCATGGGTCGACATCCCATAACCCGTTACATAAACCCTAGTAAACCCTTTTCTGGGTCCACAAGACCACAAAATGAGTGAGATCCCGCGATCTCTGCTCCGCCTGTGCGCTCCATCTTCGACCAACCTGTCAAAGTCCCAAAAGTGATCAAACACGATCAATATTTCCTCAAAACTTAGTCAAGGGCCAACAAGGGGTCTCATCACGAGCTAGTCTATTAGGTCCATGGGCACCTAACAGTATGACACTACTAGCAGTTGGTTACCACGCCAGGGTAGTGGCTCTTGGTGGCATAGCCAAGAGAAAGGGGGTCTCATCACGAGCCATCCTTCTCATTTCCGTGAAAGTGCTTGTGGGTAACATTGCCACCACTAGTCACCATGCTAGGGTAGTGTCCCCTGATTAGCTTCTTGAAAGAAAAATCAATGAAGAATAAAGAATAAAAGGGATGAATGGGCTTGGAAACATTTGCATCCAAGACAGGTGCAGCTTGCCTTCTACAAAGGCACCCACAGGTAAGCCTTGCATTTCCCTGCTATCACTGCACCCCTTGTCATGACATCCCTTATCCACCTCATCCATTAATATGACTTGAATTTGATTTCTTCCGGAAACATCCCACATCCAGTGGACACTAGCCCAATAGGACGCCATGTCACTTCCTCCAAACTTGCCTTGCAGATCTATATAATGTCTTTGAGCACTTGACTAAGTAAAAGGGGCTTTATGCACATGTTTAATAAAATTGATGATTGGATGTGATTGACATTGCTATGATCCCTGTGACTTATCAGCCCATGGAGGGCGTATATGTTGATGTGCAAGATCATACTCGGCAGACAAGTACCATATTGGAAAGGTACACATGGGGAGATGATTAGTTCGGACCTCCATGGGGCTGAAGAGCCCACCAGATGGATGTTGAGACCCCAGCAGGGGGCAGAGACAGGACAGAGGGGTTTGCACCGGAGAAGAGGAGGACGTTCCACTGAGGCAGCCTGGCAGAGCCTTACCCAGGGGGGTTGTTCCCTCTCCACTGGGACGTTGGCCTTGGAAGGCCCATGACATCACCCAGGATGCCTATGATGTCATCCAGCATCGTGGACGTTTTGGGAGGCATTTGTGGCACGTGTGGCAGGTTGGAGAGGCCCACGGAGTGCTAACGTTTTGCTCCAGGAGGCCAAGGTTGCCCTAAAAAGGGCTAACGTCACCCTAGAAAAGGCATGACATCTTTACTTTTGCTTGATTAGGTTTTAATTTATGACATTTAATGTAAAACAATATTATTTGGTATCTTGGCCTTGTCGGCCTTGTCGGCCTTTTGGTGACCTAAATTTTATTAAGGTCACTTGGTATTGTATAAGTAGAGAGCTAAAACTCTCATTTTAAACATGATCTTTCACTCACTCTTGGTGAGGTCTGAAATTTGCACCCTCCTTTAGGGTTTTTGGCTGAAATTTTGATGCGCACTTGTTGAAGGAGGCTTTTTCTTGGCTATTTTGGCATTTTCTTGGTGGAAGGTTTACAACTAAGGTTTGGTTATATGAATGCTTGGTGGATGTAAGTGAATTTCTGCAATCCTTCTTTATTGAATGGTTATGGTATTTTTTTACTTGCATTTTGTTATTATAATTTGTTGGATTAAACCCTAGGGGACAAGCACATGTTGATGTCCTTGTTTCATGTCCCTACTAAGTTATGCTAAGAGCCATTTTGATTTGTTGAAGATAGATAGAGCCTTGCCATAGCAACACTCTACCTCTACTCTTCTAGCCTAGCCGTTTCATCTTCACCCTTTGAGCTAAAGAAGGAGGAAGACGCACTAAGGCCTAGGGTTTCTACACCTTAGTGAGTCGTCTCCCCTAAGGTTGATAGGTTGAAGCCTTGCCTTAACAACACTTCAACTGTCATATCCCTCTTGTCTTTGGCCCTCTCACTATCATTTTGGCCCTTCAACTTTTGCACCCTTTTGACTCCATTTACCCTAATAACACATTGATCTTAGACCTTCTATGTTTGAATACCTTGATCATTCACACATCCAATACTTTGAACAACTACTAATCCTTCTATCCCTAGCTTAGACTAATATTTACTAACCCTATTGTTGTCGTCATCTATTTGTGCTATAAACATATCCATGCAGCGTTTATTGTGTCTTTTAAGCAATTGAGAGATTGGCTAAAGCATTGCTTCTAGTATTGATATTGTTACATTGATGATAAATTGTCATTGCTTATTGTGAAGCTTCATTAGCATTTATTGTGAAGTGATATATATTGTAATCATTGCTATTGTACATCGTTGACTTGCTTCATCAATATTGTCTATCAATTGCTTTATATCAAAAGTCCTTGATTATATGTATTATGAAGTACTAACCAGGCACGTGATCTTGTGCATGTATAGTTTTCTTGTTGCTTTGTCTTGGGCAGGTACACTTTTTGGTTATTATTTATCTTTATTGGTTGATTAGCCGAACTTTCTGATCGGGGGTGACTTGTGAGGGGGAAACTTTCTACTTAACCATAAGCCTTTGCCTTCTCAAAACCCCAGGTCACCAAGGACGTCTCCTCTGGGCCTACCACCCTAAATAGAGAGAGTTATCCTATTGAGGTGACAGTGGTAGGATAGTCTCAGTTTCGCCAGTTTTCCTTTCTTCCATCCATCTTTTACTCCAACTACAAACTGTGCCATAACATAATGACTTAAGTGACATATTTCACTTTTGACTTAAATCTCTTAAGTCAAAGTGAAATTAGAATCATAAAGTAAAGTACAAGGGTAATAGTCTCCCCCTTTGTGTTTAGAGACTCATAACACATGGGGACTGTTATCGCACGGTTTGTAGGAGAGGTCCAAGAGCTTGAGTCAGGGCTTGAAACCGGCGTAACAGGAGCTTCCCCACCCACTGTCACCTCGATGGGGGGCTCTTTCTATTTAGGAGGGCTAGTCCAAGGGAGACGTCC
>ML818167.1:0-17205 GCA_009831015.1 Picea engelmannii
ATCAACACTCTTCTAGTGTTGTGATCAAGCATTCCTCCATGGTAACCTGGAACCAACATGAGAAGTTTTTCCTAGAGGAGATGTTAGTTGTATCTGGTAAATGATTACATTAAGCATTTATCTCAATATTTTCACATGCTACCAAGTATAATATTTTTCAAAGATTGCTACCTCAACTATAGTGTTTACTTGTAAAGGGGTAGTTATCAATTTGTAATGTCCAACTTTGAATCTTATCAACTTAATTAATCAAACCTACAAAATGGAGTTTTGTCCTCAAGAATGAGTGTGTTGCTTTTATTCCAAGTCTCCTTTACTCAAGATGACAAGTGCTTTCTTCAACCTGTCTTTTGTACTAAGACAATATGTTATCTTGACAGAAATTTAGGTTAGAGAATAAACTCTATTATCTCAACTTTAATCAATCTAATACCTTGACTTTAATTTTGACCAAAGGTTAGTATGATGGTCATAGCTTCAACATGCAACCTAGATCAAAATAATAACAAATATATGCATATTGGAATAATCAAACTTGGGTTGCATTATTCCTATGAATGTGTTGGATCTGAGATCCTTCTGGATCTATTGCAAGAGATCCCTTCTCCTGCAAATACCCTTTAAATCTTAATAGTTTAAAAATATGTGAGTACATACCACTGATAGCATTTGCAGGTAGTGGCACCATCTGGTAGCAGTGGTAATAATTACCAACCCTTTTAAAACTTCAAGGGTGATTGAAACTGGTACTGTAGCCGATACTTCAACTTATACTACAACCCCAATTGATACTGCAACTAATTCTGAAACTGCAACTGCAACTTAGGCTTTTATGAGGAAACCCTAATTTTTCAAACTTCAAATTTTGAAATTTTGATCCAGGGAATAGATGCACTGGGTTGAGGTAAGTTTGTTGGAGCAGTCGGATTTTTGAAAATCCAAATTTTACCCCCTGAAACTGAGATTGCGTAAAACTGGACTGGTACTTCTAGTACTAGTTCTAATTTCCTGTTTTTTCTGGTTTTCTGGTTTTCTAGTACTTCTAGTTTTCTGGTTTTCTAGTACTTCAATTTTGTTTTTTTTGTACCAGTCAAAAACTAGGGTTTGACTTTTCAGAGGCTCTATCCACTGAAAAGGTGCGCTCAACCTTAGTATGTTTTATGACGCAGAACCATTACCTCAGCAGGCTCTGCGTGACCTCTCGGTCTTGGATCTTTCTATTCCCTTGAGCTGGAATGGCTCTTTAGTTCCCACAGGATCCTTCGCACATATAACCATAGGTCCTTCTTAGAAGTTACATCTGTTCGAACAAGCACTAGGCATGAACCTCCACTCCACATGACCAACCAATGTGACCACGACCTTTACCCGAAAATGTATTTCAGGTTCCGTGACTTCACAATTCCTGTTGTTGAGTCCCTATGACTCCTTTGACTCCTGAAACCCCGAAAAGGGGCTAATGAATATTTAAATCCTCCATTATGTCTCAACCATGTGACCTCAGTCATGTCCTAGGGTCCACCTTTGAGCGCGTTGGGATTTCGCAACTCGTGAGTTCCCGATGCGACTCCTGCCCTTTCTCCCGAAGTCCGAACTCATGACTTCTTCTCCTCAGATCTACGGCCCTGATCTTCCCATGATATGACGGTCCAAATTGTATCGGTAGTTCTTTCTCTGATAATTTCAACCATTCGTTCAAATTCTTGATACTCCTGGCCAAATAACTCAACGCCTCCTTTTGAGCTTGAATTTTGTGAGGTGAATTTAGCCCTCACCTTCCCTTTGAGCTCTTTGAATTCTCTATCCCTCATGTGCTTGGTTCTTCCTACAAATTCAAGGATTCTATGGAATCCTTCCCGCACTCCTTATGGCTTCATGATAATCATCGATTATCTGAACTCCCCAGTTCTGCGTGCTCGTTGCGACAATATCTCTTCAACCACTCACTGGGTTGGGAAAATCTAAGCCTTCAACTCACCTGTACACACCTTGCATGGCTCGGTGCTATGATTGCACTTCTACTGGTATGAGAACAACGGTATCTCTCCTGAGATTTTCTAAGGTAAGACCCAGAACTTGTTGATGCACTCCTTGCATACTTTCACTGCACTCCTTGCAGGAATTCTTAGAAAGAGAAACAATTGAAACTCATACTCTCCCCCTTACAGACTTCATACATTCAACATGAAATCATACATACTAAGCATTGAAACAAATTCATAACAAAGCATATAATCAAACTGTAAACATACCATTTAATAGATACAAATAGTATTCATCACAACACCATGAAATTGAGTCAAAGCATTCTTATATTAACTCAAGTGTTTAAGTACATGGGTTCTATAGCATCAACTATCTGCTTATACAACTTTTACAATATTGTTTCTTCTCTATTCTCCTATTCTCTTGCTCTACAGCTCTTGCTCCTACAATGAGAATAATGAATACGTTACAATACATACGAGGGATATTTCTAGAGTTTTCCCTCCTACAACTCTAAGCTATCTAATCAAATTAAAGCCTATATCTACTTTACATTTATTACATTAATATCCTCCAACAAACAAATGAGAGAAACTGCTCAAGATCTGTGTTACAATCTCCAAACCATAAAAGAAAACATATCTTCTCCAGATATTACATCACTGTTTCATCCTTCCAAATTCAAAAAATCCTCAAAACGTGCACTGGTGCATATCCAGCTGTCCTTCCATTTTTGTGCTTGCTTTGATGGCTTGATTACAATGCTCCTACATCATACTCCTCTAGCTGAAAAATTAATGGGCTCATATCCATGAGCTCCTGCACCATCTATCCATGTTTCTAGATATCTGCTTCACCTTCCCAACTGGAATCTTCAATCGGGTGTCCCTTCCACTTTACCAAATATTCAAAATATGTCTTTCTCTAGATCTTCTTGCTAACTCTCTGATCAATGATCTTTTCCATCTACGGCTTTTCAGCTACAAGCATCTGTTTGACCCACTAAACTTCCTTCTGAGTCTCTATTCCTTTCGCTTCATCTTCTCTGTAAGGATACAGATCTACTACGTTGAATATGGGTGATATTCCCACATCATCTGGCAATTCTATCTCATAAGAATTTGCCTCAAATTTCCTCAGAATCTTACACGGTCCTATCTTTTTCATTTTCATTTTATTATTTGTTCCCCTTGGGAATATTTCCTTTATTAGGTGTGCTAAAACTAAATCTCCCATTTCGAACTGAAACTCTCTCCTGCATTGATCTTCTATGCGCTTATATTCCTGGTTGGAGATCTGCAACTACTCTCTAATCTTGTTGTGAAGCTCTTGCATCTCTGCTGCAAAATATTTTGGTCAAGCACTCCTAAACTCATTCTTCTCTAAGTCCCTCAACTCAGATATGCCTCTTGGATGAATTCCATACATTATCTGGAATGGGCTCTGTCTTGTGCTCCTATTAGGTGAGTCATTATATGAAAATTACACTTTCGACAGAATCTGATCCCATTGAATGTGATGTTCAGCTACTAAACTCCTCAACAAGTCCCCTAAACTTCGATTTACTACCTCAGTCTGTCCATACGTCTAAGGGTGATATGTTGAGCTAAAAGATAAATGTGTCCCCAGCTTCTTCCATAGTGTCCTCCAGAAATGACCAACAAATTTGGTATCTCGATTTGAAACAATACTCTTGAGCAAACCATGAAATCGAACAACTTCTTTGAAAAACAAATTTGCAATGTGTGTTACATCACTGGTTTTTTGACATGGAACGAAATGTGCCATTTTTTAAAATCTGTCGACTACCACGAATACAGAATCACACCCTCTTTGTGTCCTTGGAATTCCTAACACAAAATCCATGCTTATCGCATCCCACGGCCTCTCTAGTACCGGAAATGGTTGATACAACCCTGTATTATGTCTTTTCCCCTTTGTGTGATGGAAAATTATACATTTGTTGAAAAATGTCTTGATATCCATCCTCATCCCTGGCCAATAATACAAACTTTTTAATTGCATGAATGTCTTATCATGGACTAAATGTCCAGCCAATCCCCCACTATGTTTTTCTTTTAGAATATTCTCTCTCATAAAACTCTTTGGGATACACAATTGATTTCCTTTGAATAATAATCCATCCTAGATTAAGTATTTAATCCATTGGTTTTTGTCTCTCAGAACAGGATTCCCACATGCTTCATAAGCGTCTTTGAAATCTGAATCATCTCTATACATATCCTTAAGGCTATCAAACCTAAGGCCTTCACACGAAACTCCTGTAGAATCAAATATTTCCTGCTCAATGCATCAGCAACCTTATTAGTAGTTCCAAAAATGTGCTTTATAACAAAAGTAAAGTTCTGCATAAATTCAACCCATCTTCTGTGCTTCTGGTTCATTTTTTCCTGTCTTGTTACGAATTGTAAATCATGGTTGTCGCTATACAAAACGAACTCTTTCGAAACCAAGTAGTGCCTCCATTTCTTCATCGTATGTATCATACATGGAACATTTCATCTTGGCATCATTCAGCTTCTCACCGAAGTATAAAATTGGTCTATTGTCTTGAATTAAGACTGCTCCAACCGCAAATCCACTCGCGTCACATCTCACTTGAAATGTTTTACTGAAGTCTAGCAGAACCAGATCTGGTTTTCTAGTTATCTTCTCCTTTAACAACTTGAAACTTTTTTCTGTTTCTTCTGTCCAATGAAAAGATTTATGCCTTTTCTTGACTGTGTCCATCATTGGTCCAGAAATTCCACTAAAATTTCCGATGAACTTCCTGTAAAAACTGGCTAATCCATGCAAGCTTCTGACTTCAAATATATTCCTTGGCGACGACCATTCTTTGATTGATTTTACCTTCTAAGGATCCATCTTCAACTCATTCGAAGAGATCACAAAACCTAAATAAATGAGCTCTTTCTTCAGGAAAGATGAATTCTTCAGCTTTATCAGCAACTTCTCTTGCTACAACCTCTTCATCACTAGAGTTAGGTGTCTCAAATGTTCTTCCTCAGTCTTACTAAAGATCGGTATATCATCCAGATACACAATTACAATTTTCCAATCAAATATTTCAAGACTTCGTTCATAAATCTCATGAAAGTACTTGGCGCATTTGTCAAACCAAACGGCATGACAAGCCATTCATACAGCCCCTCATTCATATTGAATTTTTTCTTCCATTCATCACCTTCCCTCATTCTAATATGATTATATCCACTCTTCAAATTAATTTTTGAAAAAAATCTGCTCCACTCAATCAATCCATCAAGTCATCCATCCTTAGCAAAGGAAATATGTACCTGATGGTGATTTTGTTTATATCCCTCGAGTTTGTACACATTCTCCATCCACCATACTTCTTTGGACTTAACATTGTTGGCACAGCGCATGGACTTAAGATTTCTCTAATTAATCCTTTGTTCATCAAATCTTGGACTTTCTTTTTGACTTATTCATTCTTTTGCAGCATCAATCTGTATGCTTCTTTGTTTGGTAAACTTGCCCCTGGTATAAGGTCAATGTGATGGCTTATACTCCTTATGGGTGGCAACTAACAAGGTAAATCGTCCACCACTATATCATCAAATTTCTTCATCATTTCCTGAACTTCCTTCAGTAGATCATCTATCGAAGTACTAGTCAATATGACTCTAGGTTTTCTTACCATAGCAAACTGCATTTGTTCATCTTTCTTGACTTCATCAAGAAGTTCCTTCCCACTCATGAGAAGCATAGTGTTTTGTGTTTCTTATTTCTCCTTCTTGTCTTCAATTGGCAGCAACATATGCGTCCTACCATTATTTTCCAAGGTATAGGTATTCTTTCTCCCATCATGAACAACATTCATGTCATACTTCCATGGTATCCCCAACAAAAGATGACAGACATCCATGGGAATAACATCACATAAGATCTCATCTCTATATCCCCCTATCTTAAATTCAAGTAAACATTGTCTAGTGATTGTTACATGATGTCCCTTCTGCAGCCATGAAACTTTGTATGCGCTTGGATGTGCAATTGTCTCCAATTCCATATTCTCCACCATTTATGTGTATACTAGATTATCCATGCTTCCACTGTCCACAATTACCTTCCATACCCTATCCTTGGTCTTGCAAGTAGTTATGAACAAATTTTTCCTCTGGACTGGATTCTCTATATCCCTCTCTGGCTTCAAGAGAATTTTCCTCATCATTAAGGATCTTCCGCCTTCTGCATCTTCTGCCTCAACATTTCTCCTTTGTGCTTTTGAAATGTGAGCTTCACCTCCTCCATCCTTTTTTCTATCGGTACATTCAAAAGATTTGCGTCCGATATTTCCACAGACAAAACACTTTATTTCACCACCTCTTCCTCTTCCTCTTCCTCTTCCTCTTCCTCTAGCTCGAGGAAAAGTGTTCCTATCGGCATATTGTCCTCCTTGTGATCTTCCTCCCCTTTCTGGGTAGTTATGAGGTTTCTTTTCTTCATCCTTGGGCTTCTATACTCTATCCTGGGAAATCGCTTTGCCTCTACTCTAACTTCTACCTCTACCCCTTTAACCTTGCTTTTTGGTTGTTTTTACTTCTGCCTTTGAAGCAATTTGATAAGAATGTTCCACATTTATGATTTTCACCATGCTCATCTCATCTTGAATTTCATATCTCAAGCCATTCATGTATCTGGTGACTTTTTCATCATCACTCTCATGACAACTATCTCTGATGTTGAGTTTGTAAATATCCTCAGTGTATTCCTTCACTATCATCCCCTTCTGTCTCAAATTGTGCATTCTTCAAAACAGATTAATTTGATAATCTTTGGGTATAAACTTGGCTTTCATATTTACAACCATCCTATCCCAGCATTTGATTCTTTGTTTTCCCTTGCAACGATTTTCAGCCTGCAGTTCATCCCATCATAGTGCTCCATGCCCTTTCAATCTAGTAACAACATGTTTTACTTTCTTATCCTCTTCGATGTCTTCATAATCAAAGTATTTATCTATATCTCTAAACCAATCTAGCAGCTCCTCAACATCTAAGTTTCCTTCATACATCGGGATGTCCATTTTTTCTCTGGACCCTATTCTTGCAACAGCTTTGAATAGACGTTCCTCTGCAGCATCTTCGACTACAATTTCTTCTTCGGCTCCAGCCTCATTTTCTTTTTCAGCCTCACTGATATCTCCAATATCAATTGTTTGTCTTTGTTTTGTCTCCATAGCATCCAATCGAGCACGAAGTTCTCTCATTTTCCTTTCCAGGGTTGGATCGGGCATGGGTCTATCTTGACGTCTTCTTGGCAACATTGTTTAAATCTATCCACGCAGAATTTGATTTTAACTTTCCTTATGTCTCCTTTTCTTATAGAAAACAATTATTGTAAGCTCTGATACCACCTGACGCAGCACCCCTGCCTCAACAGGCTCTGCGTGACCTCCCGGTCTTAGATATTTCTATTCCCTTGAGCTGGAATGGCTCTTTAGTTCCCACAGGAACCTTCGCACATATAACCATTGGTCCTTCTTAGAATTTACGCATGTGTGAACAAGTACTAAACGCGAACCTCCACTCCATGTGACCAACCGATGTGACCATGACCTTTACCTGAAAAGGTGTTTCAGGTTTAATGACTTCGCGATTCATGTTGTTGAGTCCCTCTGACTCTTTTGAGTCCCGAAACCCTGAAAGGGGCTAATGTATATTTAACTCCTCCCTTATGTCTCAACCATGTGACCTCATTCACGTCCTGGGGTCCACCTCCAAGCACGTCAGGATTTCGCAACTCGTGAGTTCGCGATGCGACTCCTGCCCTTTCTCCTTAAGTCTGAACTCACAAATTCTTCTTCTCACATATACGGCCCTAAGCTTCCCATGATCTGACGGTCCATATTGTATCGGTAGTTCTTCCTCTAAGAATTTCAATCATCCGTTCGAGTTCTCGATAGTCCTGGCCAAATAACTCAACACCTCCTTCTGAGGTTGACTTCTGCAAGGTGACTGTAGCCCTCGTCTTCCCTTAGATATCTTAGAATTCTCTATCCCTCTTGTTCTTGTTTCTTACTGCAAATTCAAGGATTCTATGGAATCCTTCCCTCACAACTTGCGGCTTCATGATAATCATTGATATCTAAACTCCCCAGTTCTGTGTGCTCCTTGTGACAGTATCTCTTCAACCACTCACTGGGTTGGGAAAATCTAAACCGTTAACTTGCCTGTGCACACCTTGCATGGCTCGGTGCTATGCTTACACTTATGCTGGTATGAGAACAATGGTATCTCTCCTAATCTTTTCTGAGGTAATACTAAGAACTTTTCAATGCACTCCTTGTGGACTTTCACTGCACTCCTTGTAGGAATTCTCAGGAAGAGAAACAATTGAAACTCATACTCTCCCCCTTACAAACTTCATACATTCAACATGAAATCATATATACTAAGCATTGAAACAAATGCATAACAAAGCATATAAGAAAACTATAAACATACCATTTAATAGATACAAACAGTATTCATCACAACACCATGAAATTGAGTCAAAGAATTCTTATATTAACTCAAGTGTTTATGTACATGGGTTCTATAGCATCAACTATCTGCTTATACAACTTCTACAATCTTTGTTCTTCTCTTCTCTCCTATTCTCTTTCTCTACATCTCTTTCTCCTACAATTATAATAATGAATACATTACAATACATACGAGGGAGATTTCTGGAGTTTTCCCTCCTACAGCTCTAAGCTATCTAATTGAATTAAAGCCTATATCTACTTTGCATTTATTACATTAATTTCCTCCAACAAACAGATGAGAGAAACTACTCAAGATATGTGTTACAATATCCAAACCATAAAAGTAAACATATCTTCTCTAGATATTACATTAATGTTTCATCCTTCCAAATTCAAAACATCCTCAAAACGTGCGTTGGTGCATATCCAGTTGTCCTTCTGATTTTGTGCTTTCTTTGTTGGCTTGCTTATGCTCCTGCATCATTTTATCCTTATATTCTCCTCTTGTTCTTCCTTCTCATTTGGCTTTTATGCATTCCAAATTAGTTGAAGTAATTCAACTAGATCATTTAGTTAAGTTAACTAAAACTTAACTAATCTTTCGTTTAGGGGAAGAAATAATAATAATAATAATAATTAAGGGTCTTTTTATTAAATAATAACTAGTATTTGGGACCCCTTGTGACTCCCTTTTATTTCTTAACAAAAATAAACATAATTAGACAATCAATCAAACACATGCCTCCTTGTGGCTCCCATAATTATTTTCACAATTTAAATTTTAAATATCAGAGATATTTCAAATTATATACAAACATGTAAACATCCACAATATCAAAAAATAGTTTGTTGTCCAAAACTTTCAGCAGTCCATTGTTCTCAACAAATCAACTATAACACATAATCAAAACCCATATTTGCCACTTTGAGAGGCAATTCTTCCTTTTTTGTTGTTGTCCCCTTTGGAATTCCTTGAATTAACCTTAGTTTGGGTGGAACCTTGAGGCTTGATCTCACTAAGAACATGGGAGTAGTCGTACCTCAAGTGCATACGCGATGATACTGACTTGGCTGAGTTACTTGAAGGGGAGGAGGCAGCAGTAGAATCTTTTCCTTTGTCATGCACATGATGAGCCTCAGTTTTGAGTCGTTTTCTTGCATGGGAGGAATGTACAGGTGAGTGGGCAGAGACAATTTGAGCAATTGGGTTTACATGTGGAGGAGGAGGAGGTAATGACAAATTTGGCCAGCCACAATGGTGGGAGAATGTTGGGTGAACAATCTCCTGCCATCCATCATTCTAGGGAACTTCAGGTTGCAAAGATACATGGGGAGGCACAGGGATACCAGGAACATTTTGGGGCTGGAAGGGAGGCCTCTCTGGTCTAGGCTGGACTATCCCTTGCCCAATCCAATTGAAAAATCTAGCTTGAAAGATTTGGTTTAACTATTGAGGATCGGCATCGAAATGTATTGAGAATATGGGCCTCTAGGCCCTTTGTTCCAATTTCCTCTACCCTTATTGTTTCTACCATGACTTCCTCTACTGAACAAAATCATCCTATATGCAGCAATTATTAGAAATTATCTCTTAACTGACCATACATGACATTCTTTTAATATGAAACAAAGTTTGCATCAGAAATTAACATAAGACCCATGCAATCCAACCAATAAAATTTATTTAATAATTGTCCCATGAGCAGGGGGTGAAATAGGGTTCATGGGATATCTGGGGGGATTGTAATAAGAAAAAAAATGATATCATGACAGGGAGTAAGAACACGATTATTGCTCGACAATTCATCAAATAATTGATTGTGCAAACAATACCAAAATATATTAGCTTTCATCTATCTTTGTATCATTTTTCATCACTTCCATACATAGTTTTAATTTAATTTTAGTGAACACGGTGTGCAAAATGAATTTGGGATCGTGAGGGGATTTATAATGAGCGAAAAAGTGAGAAAATGAAAGGGAATTAAAATGGATATTGTTCATAAAATAAATTAAATAAATCAACTATCATAACTCTGTTTCAAATTCAATCCAAAATCATCCACTTCCAAGACCAAAAACATTTAATTGTTCCTCAATTTCATAGAGATTGCTTGATCTCTTCAACAAAACAATTTAATTTCCCAGAAATCTTCAATCTATATCAATTTGTGCATTATATATGATTATTATGCAAATATTTCCAAGTCCACAGTAATGCATGCTCTAATGTTGATCTCTTCTCTTAAAAACAACCATAATATGCACAGTGATTCCATTTTCTATATCCAATATCCATCCCTGGCAATCAAATAATAATAGACCTAGGATTAACAATCAATAATCAATTGTCATCAGACAATCAGGCCTGATTTAATCACACAGGAGTTCCTTTTTAAATCTGGATAGAACCAAAGAACGTTTAATGAATTTATCATACACATAGGTCTTCGACAATGTAATTGACATAATCTTGATTCGATAACAACATCCAACCCAAAATATGTATCCTTGAGCTTGATATTCATGTGCATTAATATGTACATACTTCTTTTTAAAAAAATCATAATATGCACGGTGATTCCCATAATATGTATGAAGAGAACAGAACCATAATGACACATGGGTATCTCTTTTAAAATTTGAAACAATCACTCACACAGGTGCCTTAGAAACTTTAAATGGAATCATGATCATGCTAGGATTTAACACACTAAGAAAGACCATAATCGACTAGAAGGAAATCTCTCGGGATGTAGGTAACCATACTTTTATTTTTGTTCAAACAAATTTATCACAGAGAGGAAACACAGATATTTGACCAAGAGATGGTATTTGAAGTGAGAGAGATTGTGCCCTTTATAATTACCACAATCATTAAACTGGTAAACCTGGATCTTGACAGAACCAAAGATGCCCGAGGAGAAACA
Organism: Picea engelmannii; assembly: GCA_009831015.1. Taxonomy (NCBI): domain Eukaryota; kingdom Viridiplantae; phylum Streptophyta; class Pinopsida; order Pinales; family Pinaceae; genus Picea; species Picea engelmannii. The sequence continues at coordinate 11,431 of ML818167.1, forward strand.
GAATAAATTAGGCTCGATAAACCAAATCATGCTCAGTAGAACCAAAACCAAGTCTCATTCAATAACTTTACTATAATGAGGTAATGAGAATGTTCTTAATCTTTGAAAACATAGATATCTCATGATCGTTTACATCCTCAAGAATTTACCACCAAGAAGCAATCACAGATAACAAATATAATCTTGGAAGAACAGAGAGTCGTGCTCTTTTAAAACACCACGGTCTTTCAAATTATAACCCCAAGATATTGAAGGAACCATAAAGAGAATGTCAGAGTGTAAATAAGGAAATTAGAGCTCACAACCCAGGCACACACATATTCCTCTAAAACTTTATTGCAAAGAGGAAACAAGGGTTAATTTAACAATAAAGAATCCTCGAAAACATAGAGAGACTGTGTCTCTTCCCAACACCCAGGAGATCGATAACTTCCGAAAAACAATTGACAGTGAGGCTTCACAACATAACATTCATTCATTATAACAAAGATGAGAGGAGCGGGTGTGAAAACTCTCATGAAAAGAATGTCAGAGCGCAACTCATATCCATTGGATACATACACATGCCTCCATTAAACATTATGGGAAAAACAAGATTGGACTGTGGAAAGTTTTCGATGAAATGACAGTAAGGAACAAGCCATAAAAACAATAGCTCGGGGCTTAGCCAAAAAGAACCTCACCATTGTTGGCGGTTTCATTTCAACCTGGAGAATGAATGAAAACAATCTGAGATGAAAAACGGTTGAAAGCAACTGATACCCAGACTGGTGGTTGAAATCCCTCAACAATCAAACTCAGAGCTTGTTGACCCACTGTTACCATTTTTCAGAGAGAATCATCATAAAAAACCAAGCTGACCAAGTCAATAACCAATGCGTAGACTTTACAATCAATAACACCCATTACTTCGCTTAAAAATGCCAAAATTTCACAGTAATCACAGAGAACCCATAACACAATATTGACACTCATTCGAAAACTCAAGAAAACACAGAACCCATGCAATCTTGAGCCACCATTTGATTCATAATACAGAGATTCCATCATGGATGGAAAGAAAAGAGCCATACCTGTGAAAAACAATTTCTTCAATGACGAGTTGGTTTAAGTTTTCCCCTTCCAAACCTGAAATCGTGGAGCTTCCACAACCAACAGAGCAACAATGAAACTATGTGAGGGTGATGGGCTCGAGGGTTGTTTGGAGTGACGTGCAGTAAATGCACATCGCTTCCTCACCTGGACCTATTCAATTGCATGTATGATCTAGCCCATTAACATAACATCCACCATTAAAATCAAACCATATCCAATCCATAAGTCAATGCCATATCCTTTGTATAGATTCGATGTCATGTTTATTGTATAGTGCGCCACCCGAAACATATCATAACTATACGTTAACCTTATGTCATAGCTCCAACAATAATCATATGTTAATGTTACCATATGTTCCTCCATATAACTCTTTAACAAAGCGCATAGTATAACAGCTAGATCCACCATTTCACATATTTCACAAGGTTTATATGTAATCTTTTTGCCATATCTGTAGAACTCATACATAGCTTTTCCTTTTGTTTTGATCAAGCTCCCATTTTATTATATTTTGCATAAATCATATATGGATTAGTAATCAATGTTATAACATATGATAACATAGCACCTATAAACAACATAATCCTCATACCTATGGCACTGCCTTGTATCGCAAGTAAATATCAACAGCATTTAGCAACAATGCATAAACCACCCATTTGTCATATCAAATGAAACCAAAACTACATCATCAAATGTATAGGACTGTTTATGCAACATCATAACAACAGCAACATATAAGTGTAACATGTCTATCTTTGTGCCTCTAGTCTACAAGGGGATCCCACCTACCAGTTAAATATTATTATCATAAATAATAGAGTTTAGCAATCCTTTGTGGGCAAAACTCATCGTTGCGATTTTAATCGTCAACAAACTGGAAAATCCACAGGGAAATTTGTTTCCAATAGATTAAGAACTCAGAATATCTATTTTCGCAAACCATGTAAACATCAGATCAAGAAGATATACATCAGAATGATTATGCAACATGGGGAAGTGAGCAGTTTTAAGGGAAAAATGACTGGGATTTTGGGAATAACTCATGGAAAGTGTTAAGTATGAGGGGGTTTATCCCTGTAAGAATAATCATTCGATTAATCATAGTAAAATCATTCTTGAATTCAAGGATAAAAAAAAATTGATATGCTCTTTTGAATCTTGGAAAAACTGATCCAACATGTCGTTGTAGAAAAATTGATCCAACATTTTATTTTGACAAGAAATGAAGCCAAATAAAAGAAACAAAATAGCAAGAAATGGCATAGCATAAATGAAATAGCAGAATTGAAATAAGCATAAATAAAATAACAGAAATGTAAAATCGAAGCAAATAAAACAAACTATAATACAGAAAACATTCCATACAGTGTTAAAACTTTCAATTTGGTTACACATAGTGTTTTAGGTGGGAACCGTTGGTGCTATAAAAAAACAATCTCTCTTGCAAGTCCTTTAGGATATAGGAATTTTCTCCCAAGACAAAAGTGATCTTAAAAGGACCTAGACATAATTTTTGGAACTTTGAATGTCTTCCTCTATAATCATGAGTTGAATCCCACAGCAATACCTTCTCATTAACCTTAAATTTGATAGCCTTGACACTTTTGTTGAAATATCTTTTAACAGTTTGTTGTCTTCCCTTTATATTATCCAAGGAAAACATCCTTTGCTCCTCTAAAGCCAAAAGTGCATTCATTCTTTGAGATATATCGGAAGAATTTAACTCTTCAACCTGTAGCATTGAACTTAGGGAGGAGAGTTCCAGCTTGGTAGGCAGAATGGTTTCTTAACCATAAACAAGCTAGAAAGGAGTGCAAATAGTGCTCAACTTGGTGGTGGTGCGATCTACCCAAAGGGCGTAAGTGAGGAGAGTATGTCATTGACAAGTATTATCTTCAATGAGCCTCTTGATAATTCTTACCAGATTCTTGTTGGTAAACTCGGCCTGCCCATTTCCTTAGGGATAATAAGTTGATGAGGTAAAATGTTTAACCCACAATTTATCTAAAAATTGGGCCAGCTTAGCAGAAATAAAAGCGGGACCATTGTCTATAATAATTTCCAAATGAAGAGAAAATCTGGAAAAAATTATTAGTCTCAAGGAAATAAATCACCTATTCATCCCGCAAATTCTTAAGAAGGACAGCTTCAATCCATTTTGTAAAATAGTTTGTGGTTTTCAAGATAAAAACTTGCCCTGTTGAAGATGGAGGATTAATAGGACCAATAAATTTCAAACCCCATTTTGAAAAAGGAAAGTCGGGGAGGACAGGCTGTAAAGGCATAGCAGAAAGACGTTCTTTCCCAACAAACTTCTAGCACTTGTCACAAGATCTTGAAAAAATATAAGAATCACGAAAGATTGAAGACCAATAGTACCCTTTCCTGATAATCTTAAAAGCAGTGGTTTTAGTAGAAAAGTGACCTCCTACATGAATAACAGAATTTGAAGAACCATGAGTCTCTTGTAACAATTTATGTGCTTCCTCATTTTTCACATAGCGAAGTAACATACCATCAGCAGATCTCCTAAACAAGAAGTCTCCTATAATGACGTAACTAGAAGATTCAAGACAGAGCCTTCTTCTTTGATGGTTATCTAAGTTATCTAGGCATCTTTGATTTTGCAAGTAATAAACCAGATCTTTAAACCAAGGATGTTCAGCCACCAGAATGATTAGATTGTAAATGTAAAATAGTACTAATAGAGAGCTATCTTGTTCATCAATTTCTTCACTTGTTTCAGCATGCTAAGCTAAGTGAAGGGCTAAGTCATGTCGCTTGGTAGTTTTAGAAGTCATGATGGTTAGATCATGCTCCTAGATCTTGGAAATCCAATGTGCAAGCTTTACTAAAATATAAGTCTGTGAAAGTAAAAACTTGATAGTAGGTAAAGGGACTTTTACCAGTGTATGCTTACCTAAGATCAAGTGGCGAAATTTTTCAACAACTCTAATAAGAGAAAAAGCATGCTTTTCAATAAAACAATTTTTAAAATCGTCATCTGACAAGAATTGAATCATGTAAGCCACTAGTTTTTCATTATCTTGGTCATCACATTGCATGAGGATAGCAGAAACTGCTTCCTTTGTGGCATTAGTATATATCATAAATTCTTTCTGAAAATCTGGCTTCGCCAAAACCGGTGCGGAACTGATTGCCTTCTTGATCCCTGCGATAGCATTTTCGACACCATATGTCCAAGAAAAGGAGAAATATTTCTTAAGAATATTATGAATTGGATTAACCATTACAGCAAAATCAGGAACAAACCTACGGACAAATTTGATAACACCCATAAAGGCTTGAACCTGCTTTCTGGAAGTAGGAGCAGGAAGATTTAGGATAGCAACAATCCTTTTGGGACCTATGCTTATTCCTGAATCATAGAAAATGTGCCTAGGGAGCATGCCCTTGGTAGTGCCGAAAATAGACTTAGAAGGATTTAAAGAAATGTCAAATTCCCTACATCACATGAGAATCTTTATAAGATGACCGAAATGATCTGATCGGTTTTTAGAATACGCAGTTAAGTCATCAAGATAAATCTGAATAATTTTACCGATCAAATCGTCAAAATATATTTGCATAGCTCTTTGGAAAGTAGCACCTGCATTAGATAAGACAAAAGGCATACGTTCATAAGAGAAAGTACCCCAACATGTAATAAAAGTGGTTTTATATTTATCTATCCTTTTTACCTTGATTTGATTGTAACCAGAAAAATCGTCAAGTAAGGACATCATCTGTGACCCTGCAACTTGATGCAAAATCATTTCCATATTAGGTAGAGGAAAATGGTCTTTAATACTGGCCCTATTCAATGTGCAAAAAACAACACATAATCTAATTTGACCTATTTCTTTCCGAACGGGAACCAAATTAGAAACCCACTCATAATACTTAAAGGGAAAATTATCCCAGCCTTCAAGAGTTTTTCCAACTCCTTTTGAATAGTTGCTTCCAGTTAAGGGTTAATGGGTTTTTGTTTTTTCCTAACCGGTTTTATGCCCTCCTTTATAGGAATGGCATTTTGTATAAGAGCGGGATCAAAACCACGAAGATCCTCATAAGACCAAGCAAAAACATATTGAAATTCACCAAGCAACTTAGTGAACTTCAATTTTTCTTCATCAGAACATTGGGCACCTATTTTAACATTCTTTGGACACTAGGGCGTTCCAATTTTCAAGGAAATGGTTTCACCCACTTTCCTTTTCGACTCCTCTTCTTTATGTTTTTCTTTCTTGCCTACATCACTCAATGAAAATGAACTTTCTAAAGGAGTCAAGGCCTTATGAATTTTGTTATTTTCCATTGATATAATTTCCTTAGGATTATAACGTTCATTTTGAATGAAAGAACAGATGCTCTCATCACTAGGGAATACCTGCCATGACTCTACATTGTCAGGGATATGTGGACAATGTTGGAAGATTGATTGTTGTCATTGATGTCAACCCTAGTCATGGGTTTTGGACCGCAAGATTGATAAAGGTATTTGGATATGAAGAAAAATGCACATGCATACACAACACCCATGAATGGATAGTATACATCATGTTGTTTCCGGTGGTATGTGGCACGTCACATGGATCCTCATGGTTGAGGAGAAATGAATTTTTGAAGATGACAAAGTGAATTGAAAAAGGAAGTACATGTAGGCCCTGAAAA
>ML818167.1:20183-82890 GCA_009831015.1 Picea engelmannii
AAGAAGTAAAAGAAGGCCGGATTTCAAGGGAGGATGAAGTCTTTTGGTGATGTGTTCTAAGGTATGTTATTTTCAGGTCATCTTACCATTTTTGCTATAACTTTTTTTATAGAATGATTCAGATGGTGAAATCTCTATGGTATTGAGAATACATATCAAGGTACCTCTGGTAAAAATTCCAGCTCTTTATTCGCTATAATTATGGAGATACACTATGTGGAATATAGGGTTTGTGACCAGTCCTGAAACTAGTCAATAAACAGGTGTTCTAGGTAAAACTGTCATAACTTTTTCATACAGACTCCAAATATAGTGGGATGACTTCCATTCGAAAGAGTACGGACTGTGGTTTCTTGTGTGCAAGTTTCAGAATCAGATGTTAAATATTGAGCGCGGGGCATGCTGTACAAGTTGGGTCTTCTGAACAGACCAGAATTGAATAAAGTTTTATTATCTCTCATATATTCTTGGGTGGAAGGAAGGGTCAAGGATAGAGAGTTCAAATCTCTCTTGATATTGGAGGATTGTATCTTCCTCTTTGATTTTTATCCCTCCCTTTACATTTGGAAGCTGAGCTACCTTTGGAAGTCATTACTTCCCTTGAACAAAAACTATTGATTATTTCTCATATATTGTGCATGGTGTATTGTGGTGTATTGGTGTAACTCTTATACTATTGTTCATTTCTCATTGGATATAATTGAATGGTTTAAGTATAATTTGAAAAAGGTTTTTAAATTGTACTTGATACGGATTCACCCCCCTCTCAGTATCAACAGACAATACAAAGATTGAAAGGTGTAATCAGGTCTTTGTGGCAGAAGTTGTCGAGTAAGAGAGGCTTCAAAAACAGCTAACTTGTCATCCATTGAGTTCAATTCCCTTTTAACATGAGTGATGTTGAAAGATAGCAAGTTTGAGATAAGGTCCCAAATATTTTAGGTGTAGCATTTCATTAACTTGTTGCTAGGAGAATATATCTTACGTACAAAATTTACAACAAGTTCGGAATCCCCAAAAACTGTAAGGTGGCCACAACCTAGATTATAGGAATTTTCAATGCCTCACAATAATGCTTCAAATTCAGTGACATAATTTGTGTAAGAAAACTCTAACCTATAGGAAAAGTTATGAATTTTACCCACAGGAGAGTACAACATAATACCAATTTTGTTTCCTTCATTGGAGCATGAACCATCAAAGTGAATATGCCACATCCCATCTTCTATGTCGATTTGTTCCAAGGTAATGTTGTCCTCATCTACAAAGATGGAATATACTCCTAGGTCCTCCTCAATATAATTCACATTAGGTTGTGGGACGCATTCTATATAAGGTGAAATTCTTCCCTCCCTTAGGACTATGATGTTTTTACCATTTCAAGGAACGGATAAGTGTGTCCCATCGAGTGAGAGGTATAAACCCGTCAAAGATTTCCAATCTCTTCCTAAGATGATCAAGTAATTACTCATTGGCGTATTGATTACCTGAATATTAAGGGTTGTCCTTATTTCAGGATGCACGCAAAAAACCAAGGTCACATCCTTGATTTCACCTGTGGTTGATTGTTGTAAACTATTATAAGAGAGCATGTTTTTAGAATTTTAATTTGTACAATACAAGCCTAGCTCTTCCATAATAATATTCGACATTACACTTTGGCCCAAACCGCCGTCAATGAGACAACAATGGGCTATTTTGTCCATAATTTTTACAGAAATAAAAAATGGGGGGTTTTTTACAGGGTGTCTGAAATTATGTACACCTACTTTATTTACAGCTGAATCCTCTTCATCTACCTCTTCATAGAGGTTGGCTACAATGGAAGCTTTCCCTTCCATGAAATTTTTCATATGATTTTGTTGCTCAAGGACGGAAACCATGTCCAGGAGGGTAGCATCAACTTTAATATTTGCCAATTGATTGAGAATGTTGTATTTGGAAGAGGGGAAGTAGTTCCTTGACTGTCATGAAACTTATAAACTTGAACAGTAGCAGCTGGTGAAGATGATCTTGGGCTAGAAGAAGTGCGAGGAGGATCATATTTACCTTTCGGAGCATAGGATTTATTCCTAGTATTTATGATCATATCATCCTTTGGCTCTGCAAAATCTAGAACATCGATAGTAGTTTTATCTCTGTCACTCTTCTTTACCTCACACATACTTTCCTCATGGTGTTCCTTGGAAAATTTACACCAACTGCGAGGCATGATGGCTTTAGGTTAAAAGTTATTTTCATTAGGATTCTTAAAGGGTGGTGAAGATGAAGATGAGACCCCAGGGGTAAGTGAGGAGACATTTCCTTTTCTCTCATATGCTATCATTTGATTATTCATGTCTTGTACAAGTTGTAAGAGGGAAGACATGTTCGTCTGTTTAACTGAGTCTCCCTTAAGAAAACCTATTCTTTCAAGTCGTTCTTCATACTCTAAACAAGTATGCAGAGAGGAACCAAGGTTATCAATGGTCTTTTCCTCAAGCCTATGATGGTAGGGGGAGGGTAGAGAATCATAATAATGCATGAAAGCAGCTTGGTTCTGAGGTCAAATGAGTTCAAGAATTTGGTTATATAATTTGGTGAAACGCAAGTTGAAAGACTTGATAGTTTCACCATTTTTATAAGCAATGTTATTGTACTCTCGTAACTGCTCGATTGGGATTTTGGATTGCCCATAGGTGGAATTGAATCAATATACTAACTCCTCCCAAGTGGAAATAATATTAGGAGGAAGGTCAAATAAATCATTTGTTGCTTTCCCTTCAAGGGAATTGACAAATAGGCACATACAAGTGTCGTTATCATTGGCTCCTATGTTATGACAAGCACTAGAAAATTCCACCAAGTGTTCATTCGTAGTGACAGTGTTATTCCCTGAAAACCTAGGGAGTTTCTCTTTGAATTTAGGAAGTGGACAAGTAGCAGGTGCTAGGTTAAGAGGGGAGGAAACATGCCACGAAGTAGTTGTAGCATCTTCTTCAGACTGGAAAAAACCATACATTTTTATGACTTTGGCGGGGTTTGTAGTAGATTGGACAAGGACTTGATGACTATACAAACTATCAATCGTCGACGATGTTGAAGGTTGAGATGAAGAAGCACCTCCAGTGCTACCAAATCCACCACTAGATGTCATCTTATTTACAATAGGTAAGGGAGAGAAAGACGAACTAGCTGAATCGGACAAAGTTATCCTTAGAGTACTTTGTTGGACTGACAAAACAATGTTTCTTCTTCCTATTTTAGCAATAGGATTGATCTCAGGTGATAAACCTCTTCTTCTCCTAGATATATGAGGGTATAAGGACATGAAAAGAATATCAAAATTGTAGGAAAAACAAATCTATGGTTGATTCCTAGGTTATCTTTTCCTAGCTTCCCAACATTCTTGGACACTGATGTCTTGTTCAATCATTGCCCATGAGCGTTCAATCTCAACCCAGGTATTAGCAGTCTCTAAGATGGTATTAAACAAGGTTAAATCAATGATGGTGTGATCTTTAAGACCGGGATCAATATTGGGTTGCCTTGCAACAGGTACAATCATGAAGAAAAGAAACAGTCAAAGGATCAAAAACAGAAATATAAATATATTCAATGATAATCAAGCATACAATCAACCAGAGAGATATGGAATATCTCCTTAGTATGGTCGCCAAATAAATGTTGAGGAAAAGAAATGAATTTATCTTACTCAAGCATTTTTTAATCTTGCTTGGCTAAGGCAAGATATTTAGAAATATTACCCTAATTTTATAGCCTCAAAATGTGTTTCCCAATCCACAAGTATTAATTACAAGGGCTTGCGCTGATTTTTTAAAATAAAAGATTATAGCAAAATATAAAATTCTTATGTAATTTTCTGAATATAACAATTTGCAAAAGTAAATGTGGAGATCAAAAAGAAAAATACCAAGTCATAAATTAACACAAATGAGACAGAATTGAAATCGCTTTATTTCATTCCAAGAAATCAAAAGTATCCTTCTCTTACAAAAATCTTTGTGAGGGCATGGACCAAGGTAAAACTTATAAATCCCCAATGAAAACCATACAAAAGGACTCTGAAAAGAAGTTAAAACTGAACTTTAAAATCTAGATATTCTTGCCACAGATTGTTGCCCACTTGACTCTGCATAATATCATTTATCAGTCATGAAACTCAATTCATAAACAAACAAGTCTACATAGACTATAAAATATAGAACAACACCTCTAAAACAAGTATCTGAATTACATGGTTCAGCCTTGAACCTTGTTGTCTACAATAGGACCCTATTGTCAAAAAGAGAATTAGGCCTTTAATGAATTGAAGAATGAATAAAAATTGAACTATCTCAATAAAACTCACGAGAAAACCTTAGTTTGTTTTCTCCTTCTATTCTCCTCTTGTTATTCCTTCTCATTTTTCTTTTATGCATTCCAAATTAGTTGAAGTTGTTCAAATAGCTCATTTAGTTAAGTTAACTAAAACTTAACTAATCTTTAGTTTAGGAGAAGAAATAATAATAATAATAATTAAGGGTCTTTTATTAAATAATAACTAGTAGGTGGGACCCCTTGTGACTCCCTTTTATTTCTTAACAAAAATAAACATAATTAGAAAATCAATCAATCGCATGCGTCATTGTGGCTCCCATAATTATTTTCACAATTTAAATTTTAAATATCAGAGATATTTCAAATTATATCCAAACATGTAAACATCCACAATATCCAAAAATAGTTTGATGTCCAAAACTTACAGCAGTCCATTGTTCTCAACAAATCAATTATAACACATAATCAAAACCAATATTGATGCAGCACCCCTACCTCAGCAGGTTCTTCTTAACCTCTCGGTCTAAGGATCATTCTAAATATTCTCCTTGTGTCTGACTAACCCTTTGATTCCCCACAGGAATCTCCAACACACAAGTGTTTCCACATGTCCTTTTTGGGAGTTATGCCTATGTGAATAATCACTAAGCGCCAACTCTTACCCACGTGGCTAGCTGACGTGACCACAATATTCACCCGAAAAGGTATTTCAGGTTTCGCGACTTCACGATCCTTGATGTGAATCCCTCTTACTTGTTCAATCCCCGAAATCCTGAAAAGGGATAACGGGTCCTTAGTTCCTCCCTTGACTTCGCTTGATGTGACCTTTGGCTAAAACCTGGGGTCATATATTTCGACACCTCGGGATTTCGCGTATCGGTGTTTTGAAATGCAACAACCCCCCTTCGCTCGATATCCAAAATCACAATGACTCCTCGCCATAAATCAACGGTTTTGGACTCCCCACGATCTGACGGTCCGGGCTCTATCGGGACTTCGCGAATTGGGAGTTCACATCTCTCGACTTCGAGTCACAACTTCCTCCGCGCCCTGAACTCCGAAACGACGAAACTCGAGCACGAGATCAATGACTCTCGTTGATCCAGATCCAACAGCCACTACTCCTCCTGATCATATGAGTGCTTAAGGATTCTCGGCCTTAACCTTCCCACCGGTCTGCAAGATCCAATGGCCCATGGAACTTCGGTGATTCTCCCTCTGAGAATTTCAACCTTCCATTCAGAATTCTCAAGGACTTCTGGCCAAATGACTTGGCGTCTTTTCCTTTTTGAACTTAGCATCTGCGAGGTAACTTCAGAACTCATTCTCCCCTTTAATTCTTCTAAGTATTTATCCTTCTTGAGCTTCCTCTATGCTACAACTCAAGGATTTTTGAAGCCCCTTTGTGTGCACTCCTTGCGGCATTCACAATAACCCATTATTATTCACCACCTCCAACTCTATGCATTCCCCTGCAACAGCAGTTCTTCAACCTCTCTCCTCGGTTGGAAAAGTTTGAGACTATGACTGGCCTACACACACCTTGCACGCTCTATGCTATACTTTCACTTTTATTGGTATAAGAACAACGGTATCTCTCCTTAGATTTTCTGAGGTAAAACTCAGAAACTCATCAACGCACTCCTTGCGGACTTTCACTACACCCTTTCAGGAATTCTTAGGAAGAGAAACAATTGAAACTTACACGCCCCCTCTCGCATACTTCATACATTCAACATGAAATCAAAAGCATACACACACATATATTGAAATAGACACATAACAGAGAATATAAGCAACCTGTAAACGTACCATTCAATAGATGCAAACAGTAATCATGACACCACCATGAAATGGAATCAAAGCATTTCTTGTATTAATTACGGTGCTCTTGTACATGGGTTCAATAGAAACAGCTATCTGCTTATACCACCTTTTACAATCTTTGTTCCTCTACTCTTCTATTCTCTTTCTCTACAACTTACAATTACAATCTCTACTTTTTCAATACATGTGAGGGAGATTTCTTAGTGTTTTCCCTCCTACCTTACAAGTTATCTAATCAAAATTAAAAGCTACCTACTTTATATTCATTACAATTAAATGTCTCCATATCCGACAGATGAGAGCAATGCTCAAGATCTGTTTACAATCTTTCAAACATAAATGCAAATACATTCCCCTAGATATTGCATTAAATGTTCTATCATTCAAATTCAAAACATTCTCAAAATGTGCGCTTGTGCATTTCCAGCTGTCCTCCACTCTTGTGTTTGTTTTGCTGGATTGCTTAGGATGCTCCTACATCATACTCCCTTGGCTGAAAAATTCATGAACTCCTGTTTGTGAGCTACGGCATCGTTTTTCCATGTTTCTGGATCTCCTCTTCGCTTTCCCAACTGGCATCTTCAATCGGGTGTCCCTTCCATTTTATCAAATACTCAAAATATTTCTTCCTTCGAGTCTTCTTACTAACCCTCTGATCAAGTGTCCTTTCCATCTGCGGATTTTTAGCTACAGGCAGTTGTTTAACCCACTGAACTTCCTTTTGATCCTCCAGTCCCTCTGGTCCATTGGCCCTGCAAGGGTGCAGATCTGCTATGTGAATATGGGTGATATTCCAACTCCATCTCAAAATTCGATCTCATAAGAATTTGTCTCAAAATTCCTTATGATTTTACATAGCCCTAGCTTTTTCATTTTCAGCTTATTATACGTTCCCCTTGGGAATATTTCCTTCCTTGTGTGAGCTAAGACTAAATCTCTCACTTCAAACTAAAGTTCTCTTTTGTGCTAATCTGCTCTGCGATTATATTCCTGGGAAGAATTCTTTAAACGCTCTCTGATTTTACTATGGAGCTCCTGCATCTCTGTTGCAAAATCTTTTGCTCCAACACTTCTGAATTCACTCTGATCTAAGTCTCTCAATTCAGATACTCCTCTCGGCTACATTCCATACATTATCTGAAATGGGCTATGTTTTGTGCTTCTATTAGGTGAATCATTATATGTGAATTTTGCTTGCGACAGAATATGATCCCACTGACTCTGATGTTCATCTACTAAATTCCTCAATAAGTCCCCTAAGATTCAGTTTACTACCTCAGTCTTTCTATCCATATGAGGGTGATATGATGAGATAAAAGATAATATGTCCTCGGCTTCTTCCATAGTGTCCTCCAGAAATGACTGACAAATTTGGTATCCCGATCTGAAACAATACTCTTGGGTAAGCCATGAAGTCGAACAACTTCTTTGAAAAATAGGTTCGCAATGTGCATGGAATCGCTGGTTTTCTGACATGGAATGAAATGTGCCATTTTAGAGAATCTGTCAACTACCACGAATATGGAATCACAACCCCTCTATGTCCTTGGCATTCCTAACACAAAATCCATGCTTACCGCATCCCACGGCCTCTCTGGTACTGGAAATGGTCGATATAATCCTATATTTTGTCTTTTCCCCTTCATGTGCTAGAAAAATCTACATTTGTTGAAAAACCTCTTGACATATGTCCTCATCCCTGGCCAATAGTATAAACTGTTCAGTTGCGCGAATATTTTTTCATGGCCAAAATGTCCAACCAATCCTCCACTATGCTTTTCCTTCAGAAGATTCTCTCTCATAGAACTCTTCGGGATACAAAACTAATTTTCTTTGAATAACAGTCCATCTTGAACCATATATTCAATCCATTGTCTTTTGTCTCTTAAAACAGGATTCTCACATGCTTCATAAGCATGTTTGAAATCTGGATCATCTTTGTACATGTCCTTAAGGCTATCAGAACCTAAGGTCTTCAGTCGAAACTCCTGCAGAATCAAACATTTCCTGCTCAATGCATCAACAACCTTGTTAGCAGTTCCAGAAATGTGCTTATAACAAAAGTAAAGTTCTGCATAAATTCAACCCATTTCGCATGTTTCTGGTTCAATTTTTCCTATTTGGTTATGAATTGTAAAGTGTGATTATCGCTATACAAAACAAACTCTTTTGAAACCAAGTAATGTCTCCATTTATTCAATGCATGTATAATTGCATAAAATTCTTTATCATACATATAATAATTCTTCTTTGCATCGTTCAGCTTCTCACTAAAGTACGCAATTGGCATGTTGTCTTGACTTAAGAATTCTCCAATCGCAAATATGCTTGTGTCACATCTGACTTGAAATGTTTTACTGAAGTCTGGCAAAACCAAAACTAGTTGTTCAATAATCTTCTCTTTCAGCAACTTGAAACTCTTCTCTGCTTCCTTTGTCTAGTGAAAAGATTTATGTTTTTTATTGATTGTGTCCATCATCGATGCAGAAATTCCACTGAAATTTCTGATGAATTTCCTATAAAAAGTGGCTAATCCATGGAAGCTTCTAACTTCAAAGATATTCTTTGGTGACAGTCATTCCCTGATTTCTTTTACTTTCTCAGGATCCATCTTCAACTCATTCGAAGAGATTACAAACCCCAAATAAATGAGTTCTTTCTTCATGAAAGATGACTTCTTCAGATTTATCAACAACCTCTCTTGTTGTAACCTCCTCATCACTAGAGTTAATTGTCTCAAGTGTTATTCCTCAGTCTTATTGAAGATCAGTATATCATCAAAATATACAATTACGGACTTTCCTATGAAATCCTTCAAGACTTCGTTCATCAATCTCATAAAGGTACTCGGCGCATTCATCAAACCAAATGGCATGACAAGCCATTCATATAACCCTTCATTCGTCTTGAATGTTGTCTTCCACTCATCACCTTCTCTCATTTGAATCTGATGATGTCCGCTTTTCAAATCAATCTTTGAAAAAAACTTTGCTCCACTTAAGAAGTCCATCGAGTCATCCATCATCGGTAAAGGAAATCTATACCTGATGGTGATTTTGTTTATTTCCCTTGATTCTGTACACATCCTCCATCCACCATCCTTCTTTGGGATTAACATTGTTGGTACAGCGCATGGACTCAAGCTTTCTCTAACCAACCCTTTGTCCATTAGATCCTAGACATGCTTCTTAACCTCTTCATTCTCTTGTGGTGTCAATTTGTACGTTGCTTTAATTGGTAAAATCACCCCTAGTATAAGGTCAATGTGATGGCTTATACTTTTGATGGGCGGTAATGAACAAGGTAAATCATCCACCACTATATCAGCGAAATTTTCCAACAGTTCCTGAATTTCCTCCGGTAGATCATCTATCGAAGTACTAGTCAAAATGACTCTAGGTATCCTTACCACAGCCAACTGCATGTCTTCATCTTTATTGACTTCATCAAGAAGTTCCTTCCCACTCATGAGAAGTATAGTATTGCTCGTTTCTTCTTTCACCTTCTTGTCCTCAATCGACAGCAACATATGCATTCTACCATTCTTCTCTAAGGTATATGTGCTCCTTCTCCCATAATGAACAACATTTCTGTCATATTTCCATGGTCTACCCAACAAAATATGACAAACATCCATGGGAATAACATCACATAAGATTTCATCCCTATAACCCACTATCTTAAATTCAACTAAACATTGTTTAGTGACTGTTACCTGATGTCCCTTTTTCAACCCTGAGACTTTATATGGGCTCGTATGTGCAACCGTCCCCAATTCAAGATTCTCCACCATTTTTGTGGATACTAGGTTATTTGTGCTTCCACTGTCCACTATTACCTTGCATACCCTATCCTTGGTCTTGCAAGCATTTCTAAACAATTTTTTTCTTTGGAATGGATTCCCCGCCTCTTTCTCTGGCTTCAAGAGAATTTTCCTGATCATTAGGGATCTTCCACCTTCTGCATCTTCTGCCTCAACATTTCTCCTTTGTGCTTCTGAAATGTGAGATCTTCCTCCTCCGTCTCTCTTTCTATCAGGACATTCAAAATATTTATGTCTGATTTTTCCACAGACAAAACACTGTATCTCACCTCCTCTGCCTCTTCCTCTTCCTCTTGCTCGCAGGAAAGTATTTTTGTCATCATATTGTCTTCCCTGTGAACTTCCTCCTCTTTCAGGGTGAGTATGAGGTTTCTTTTCTTCCTCCTTGGGATTTCGTACTCTATCTTGGGAAACTGCTTTACCTTTTCTCTGGCTTCTACCTCTGCCCCTTTGACTAATTTGCTTTCGGGGCAATTTTTCTTCTGCCTTCAGAGAAATTTGATAAGAATCTTCTACATTTCTAATCGTCACCATGCTCATCTCATCCTGAATTTCATATCTCAGACCATTCATATATCTAGCGAATTTTTCACCATCACTCTCTCGATGACCTGCTCTGATGTTAAGTCAATAAAATTCCCCAGTGTATTCTTTCACTGTCATCCCCTTCTATCTCAAATTCTGCATTCTTCGAAACTAATTAATCTGGTAGTCTCTGGGTATAAAATTGGATTTCATTTTTCCAACCATTCTATCCCATCTTTTGATTCTTTGCTTTCCTTTTCAATGCCTGTCAACCTGCAATTCATCCCACCATAGTTTTGCATGCCCTTTAAGTCTAGTGACAGCATGTTTGACCTTCTTGTCTTCCTCGACATCCTCATAATCTAAGTATTTATCCAGATATCTAAACCAATCTAGAAGCTCCTCGACGTCTAATTTTCCTTCATACATTGGAATATCCATTTTTTCTCTGGACCCTATTCTTGCAACAGCACTGAATAGACGTTCTTTTGCAGCATCTTCGGCTACAACTTCTTCTCCAACTCCAACCTCATTTTCACTTTCGGCTTCACGAACATCTCCCATATCAGTAGCTCGTCTCTGTGTTGTCTCCATAGCATCTAATCAAGCATGAAGTTATCTCATTTCCCTTTCCACAGTTAGATCGGGCATTTGTCTATCTTGACGTCTTCTGGGTGGCATTGTTCAAATCTGTTCCACGCAGAATTTAAATCACAATTTTCCTTCTGTCTCCTCTCACTTACAGAAAACAATGATTGTAAGCTCTGATGCCACCTGATGCAGCACCCCTACCTCATAAATTTCTTCTTGACCTCCCGGTCTAAGGATCATTCTAAATCTTCTCCTTGAGTTTGACTGACCCTTTGATTCCCCACAGGAATATCCAACACACAAGTGTTTCCACAGGTCCTTTTTAGTAGCTATGCCTATGTGAATAAGCACTAAGCGCCAACTCTTACCCACGTGGCCATCTGACATGACCACAATCTTCACTCGAAAAGGTATTTTGGTTTTCTTGACTTCATGATCCCTAATGTGAATCCCTCTGACTCATTCAATCCCTGAAATCCCAAAAAGGGCTAACAGGTCCTTGGTTCCTCCCTTAACTTCGCTTGATGTGACCTTTGGCTAAAACTTGGGGTCAAATATTTCAACACCTCGGGATTTCGATCGGTGTTTTGAAATGAAACAACCCCCCTTCACTCAATAACCAAAATCACGATGACTCCTCTCCACAAATCAACAGTTCTGGGCACCCCACAATCTGACGGTTCGAGCTCTATTGGCACTTTGTGAATCAGGAGTTCACAACTCTCGAATCTGAGTCACAGCTTCCTCCATGCAACACACTCTGAAACAACGAAACTCGAGCATGAGATCAACGACTCTCATTGATCCGGATCCAACGGCCACTACTCATCCTGATCATATGAGTTCTTAAGGATTCTCAGCCTTAACCTTCCCGTCGGTCTGCAAGGTCCAATGGCCCACGAAAATTTGGTGATTCTCCCTCTGACAATTTCAACCTTCCATTCATACTTCTCAAGGAGTTATGGCCAAATGACTTGGTGTCTTTTCCTTTCTGAACTTAGCATCTGTGAGGTAAATTCAGACCTCATTCTCCCCTTGAATTATTCTAAGTATCTATCCTTCTTGAGCTTCCTCTGTGATACAACTCCAAGATTTATGAATCCCCTTTGCACACACTCCTTGCGGCATTCCCAATAACCCCTGGTTATTCACCACCTCCAACTCTGTGCATTCCCCTGCAACAGTAATTCTTCAACCTCTCTCCTCGGTTGGAAGAGTCTGAGACTTCGACCGGCCTACGCACACCTTGCATGGCTCTGTGCTATACTTGCACTTTTACTGGTATAAGAACAACGATATCTCTCCTAAGCTTTTCTAAGGTAAAACTCATAAACTCATCAATGCACTCCTTGCAGACTTTCACTGCACCCTTGTAGGAATTCTCAGGAAGAGAAACAATTGAAACTTATACGTCCCCTCTCATAGACTTCATACATTCAACATGAAATCAAGAGAATACACACACATATATTGAAATAGACACATAACAGAGAATATAAGCAACCTGTAAATGTACCATTCAATAGATGCAAACAATGATCATGACAACACCATGAAATGGAATCAAAGCATTTCTTGTATTAATTTTGGTGCTCCTGTACATGGGTTCAATAGCAACAGTTATTTGCTTATACCACCTTTTACAATCTATGTTCCTCTACTCTTCTATTCTCTTGCTCTACATCTTACAATTACAATCTCTACTTTTTCAATACATGTGAGGGATCTTTCTTAGAGTTTTTCTTCCTACCTTACAAGCTATCTAATCAGAATTAAAATCTACCTACTTTATATTCATTACAATTAAATGTCTCCACATCCAACAGATGAGAGCAATGCTCAAGATCTGTTTACAATCTTTCAAACATAAATGCAAATACATTCCCCTAGAGATTGCATTAAATGTTCTATCATTCAAATTCAAAACATTCTCAAAATGTGTGTTGGTACATTTCCAGTTGTCCTCCGCTCTTCTTCTTTCTTTGTTGGCTTGCTTACGATGCTCTTGCATCACATATTTGCCACTTTGAGAGGCAATTCTTCCTTTGTTTTTGTTGTCCCCTTTGGACTTCCCTGAATTAGCCTTAGGTTGGGTGGAACCTTGAGGCTTGATCTCACTAATGACATGGGAGCAGTCGTCCCTCAAGTGAATACAAGATGATACTAACTTGGCTAAGTCACTTGAAGGGGAGGAGGCAGGAACAATAGCTTTTCATTTTTCATGCACATGATAAGTCTCGGTTTTGAGTCGTTTGCTTGCATGGGAGGAATGTACAGGTGAGTGGGCAGGGACAATTTGAGAAATTGGGTTTATAGGTGGAGGAGGAGGAGGTGATGACAAATGTGGCCAGCCACGATGGTGGGAGATTGTTGGTTGAACAATCTCCTACCATCCATAATTCTTAGGAACTTCAGGTTGCAAAGATACATGGGGAAGAACAGGGATACTAGGAACATTTTGGGTGTTGGAAGGGAGGCCACTTTGGTCTAGGATGGACTATCCCTTTCCCAATCCAATTGAAAAATCCATCTTGAAAGAGTTGGTTTAACTCTTGTCGATGAGCATCAAAATGTATTGAGAATATGGGCCTTCTAGGCCCTCTGGTCCAGTTTCCTCTACCCCTATTGTTTCGACCATGAATTCATCTGCTGAAGAAGCTCAGCCTGTATGCAGCAATTATTAGCAACTATCTCTTAACATACCATGCATGACATTCTCTTAATATGAAACAAAGTTTAGCTCAAAAATTAACATAAGACCCATGCAATCCAATTCATAAAATTTATTTAATAATTGTCACATGAGCAGGTGGTGAAATAGGGTTCATGGGATATCTGGGGGGATTGTAATAAGTGAAAAAGTGATATCATGACAGGGAGTAAGAACATGATTACTGCTCGACAATTCATCAAATAACTGACTGTGCAAACAATACCAAAATATAGCAATTGACATCTATCTTTGTGTCATTTTTCATCACTTCCATACAGAGTTTTAATTTAATTTTAGTGAACAGGGCATGCAAAATGAATTTGGGATCGTGAGGGGATTTATAATGAGCGAAAAAGTGAGAAATGAGAGGGAATTAAAATGGATATTGTTCATAAAACCAATTAAATCAATCAACTATCATAACTCTGTTTCAAATTCAATCCAAAAGCATCCACTTCCAAGACCAAAAAAAATTAAGTGTTCCTCAATTGCATACAGATTGCTTGTTGTCTTCAATAAAACAATTTAATTTCCCTGAAATCTTCAATCTATACCAATATGTGCATTCTATATAATGACTATGCAAACATTTCCAATTCCACAATATTGCATGCTCTAATGTTGATCTCTTCTTTTAAAAACAACCATAATATGCACAGTGATTCCATTTTCTATATCCAATATCCATCTCTGGAAATCAAATAATAATAGACCCAGGATTAACAATCAATAATCAATTGTCATCAGACAAAAATCGGGCCCGATTTAATCACACACAGGTTCCTTTTTAAATCTGGACAGAACCAAAGAACGTTTAATGAATCTATCATACACATGGGTCTTTGACAATGTAATTGACATAATCTTGATTCGACAACAACAGTCAACCCAAAATATTAAGCCCTGAGCTTGATATCTGTGTGCATTAATATGTACAGACTTCCTTTTAAAACAATCATAATAGCCACGGTAATTCCCATAAGATGTATGAAGAGAACAGAACCATAATGACACACATGTATCTCTTTTAAACATTGACAAAATCATGATCGTTCTTGGTGAAACAATCACTCACACAGGTGCCTTCGAAACTTTAAATGGAATCATGATCATGCTAGGATTTAACATAGTAAGAAATACCATAATCGACTAGAAGGAAATCTCTCAAGCTGTAGGTAACCATACTTTTCTTTATGTTCAAACAAATTTATCACAGAGAGGAAACACAGAGATTCGACCAAGATATGGTCTTTGAAGTGAGAGAGAATGTGCCCTTTATAATTACCACAATCATTAAACTGGTAAACCAAAATCTTGACAGAACCAAAGATGCCTGAGGAGAAACAGAATAAATCAGGCTCGATAAACCAAATCCTGCTCAGTAGAACCAGAACCAAGTCTCGTTCAATAAATTTACTACACTGAGGTAATGAGGGTGTGTTTAATCTTCGAAAACACAGAGAGCTCATAATCGTTTACATCCTCAAGAATTTACCACCGAGAAGCAACCACATGTAACAAATATAATCTTGGAAGAACAAAGAGACATGCTTTTTCAAAACACCACAGTCTTTCAAATTATAACCCCAAGATCTTGACAGAACCATAAAGAGAATTTCGAAGTGGAAATAAGGCAATTCGATCTCACAACCCAGGCACACATAGATGCCTCTAAAACTTTATTGCAGAGAGGAAATGAGGGTTAATTTAACAATAAAGAATCCTTGAAAACACAGAGAGACTGTGTCTCTTCCCAACACCCAGGAGGTCGATAACTTCTAAAAACAAATTGACAGTGAGGCTTCACAACATAACATTCGGCCATTATAATAGAGATGAGAGGAGCGGGTGTGAAAAATATCGTGAAAATAATTTCATAGTGCAACTCGTATCCATTGGATACATACACATGCCTCCATTAAACATTCTGGGAAAAACAAGATTGGACTGTGGAAAGTTTTCGGTGAAATGATAGTAAAGAACAAGCCATACAAACAATATCTCAGAGCTTAGCCAAAAATAACCACACCACTATCGATGGTTGCATTGCAACCTGAAGAATGAATGACAACAATCTGAAATGAAAAAGGGTTGACAGCAACTGCTACCCAGACTGGTGGTTAAAACTCCATAACAATCAAACTCAGAGCTCGTTCACCACTATTACCATTTTTCATAGAGAATCATCCAAAAAACCCAAGTTGACTGAGTCAATAACCAATGCATAGACTATACAATCAATAACACCCATTACTTTGCTTAAAAATGCCAACATTTCGCAGTAATCACAGAGAACCCATAACACAATATTGACATTCATTCGAAAACTCAAGAAAACACAGAACCCATGGAATCATGAGCCACCATTTGATTCACAATACAAAGAGTCCATCATGGATGGAAAGCAAAGAGCCATACCTGTGAAAAAAAATCGCTTCAATGACGAGTTGGTTTGAGTTTTCCCCTTCCAAACCTAAAATCGCGGAGCTTCCACAACCAACAGAGAAACAATGCAACTATGCTTGGGTGACGGGCTCGAGGGTGGTTTGGAGTGACATGCAGTAAATGCATGTCACTTCCTCACCTGGACCTATTCAATTCCATGTACGCGCCATCCCATTAACATAACATCCACCATTAAAATCAAACCATATCCAATCTATAATTCAATGTCATATCCTTTGTATAGATTTGATGTCATATCTATTGTATAGTGCGCCACCCAAAACATATCATAACTATACGTTAACCTTATTTCATAACTTCAACAATAATCATATGTTAGTGTTACCATATGTGCCTCCATATAACTCTTTAACAAAGCACATAGTATAATAGTTAGGTCCACCATTTCACATTTGTTAGAAGGTTTATATGTAATCATTTTTCCATAGCTCTAGAACTTATACATAGTTTTTCCTTTTGTTTTGATCAAGCTCCCATATTATTATCTTTTGCATAAATCATATATGGATTAGTAATCAATGTTATAACATAACATAACATAGCACCCGTAAACAACATAATCCTCATACCCATGGAACTGTCTTGTATCACAAGTAAATATCAATAGCATTTAGCAACAATGCATCAACCACCCATTTGTCATTTCAAATGAAACCAAGACTGCATCATAAAATGTATAGGACTATGTAGGAAACATCATAACAGCAACAACATATAAGTGTAACATGTCTATCTTTGCACCTCTAATCTACAAGGGGATCCCACCTACTAGTTAAATATTATTATCATAAATAATAGAGCTTGGCAATCCTTTGCGGGAAGAACTCATCGTTGTTATTTTAATCGTCAACAATGGCCACCCATTTTTCTCTTTTCTTTAAAACCTATACAATGTAAGTAAAATATTGGAAGGCCCTCCTTCCTCAATGGAAAATCCGTTGTATGCCCTTTATGCAAACCTTCATTTCCTCGAAGCAATTTCGTGCAATGTGCTAACTATGAGCACATGTATTCCCCAATCTCCCTATATTGGTCATTGTACCCATGGTACTCTTTACTCATGCATTTTATTACAAGGATTATAACTCATCGTTGATTGGCATAGACTTCCTTTCTCTATCGTTCAAATTCTTCTGCCTTGAATCTTACCCCGCTTGGGTAGCATTAACATACAACAGACACTCACAATTATCTGCATATATTTAGGATAATGGAATAATTCCATAATGAATTCTTACCAAATTCCTTCATACCTATTGAGCACTCAACACACCCTAAAAAGCCTCTGTCAATTTTTTGCTTTTTTGGGTACCACTTGATCTTTTGCACTGTATGATTCGACTTCATTTTGAGAAATGTCTTGTCTTTCTTATTATCATGACTCTCATCGGCTTTTCAGGTTTGTTTGAACTTATGAAACCCCGTGAATTAAAAGGCCTTAAAACCTGAATAAATAATCAACAGCCAAAACACTTCACTCGACGCGCTCATATTCGACATCAGAAGGAATTCAAATATGGAAAAGAACCAACTCAGGAAACCTCAATCATCAAGCGTCGATATCCGTCAACATCGGCAAAAGGAAGTTTTTGTTTTTGCGTCAAGTCTTGCATAAGGATATCGCTGATAGTCGATTCCCCTTCGGAAACGGAAAAATACAAAGGGACAGATGTTAACAAAGAGAGAAAATATATCGCCAATAGTCGATGCCCAACGTGCTTATCAAAATCGGCAAGAGCCTAAAAGATAGAAACAAACATTTTGACCGCGTTAAAATGTTATTCCCAATCGTCGATCCCCGATGCGTTTTTGGCATCGGGACTTTTTCGAGGGAGCTAATCCAAAGGAAGAACTTGATAGGTTTATTGTCGATCGCCGACCCTGGATATTGTTTCGGCATCGGCAAGCTAAGGTTTGTTTTAGAACGAATAACTTAAGGAAATTCTTGACTCCGATTAATACACACGAATTAGGTCATCGGTATTCAACACCATGTGTCTTTACCAGATTGGAGAACCATATGGTCTAGTTTTACCCCGAGTCATTCTTGGTTCCCTAAGTCTGAGTAACACCCCTAAGTCATCTTTTCCATGGCAGCATTGTACAGTGAGATTGATCGGCGTCGAAATTTTTTGTAGAAAGACATAAACGAAAACGTTCATAGCACATCCCCGATCCCCGATCCACCCACTGAGAGAGCGACATGATGGGACGTTTTAGCATTAGATACGATCAGATTTTGAGAATTTAAGGAGATAATTAATACCAAATATTTCATTAGTTGCTACCTCGTGTGCCAATCAAAATAGTCATTTCAAATCACCGATAGACCACATCACCACCTGTGCCTCCATCGTCAACCCACGATGAATTTAAGTTTTAGAGATTCGGCGGTAGATTTGTTAAAATCCCACTCATCACCTTAATTGAATGGTTGATGCGACACGGTAAGTTCTTCCCTGTTTAAATTCTCTTGAGCCATTGTAAACGAAATCGTTCTTCGCACGAGGAAATTTCAGAGCATTTGAAGAATAAAGACGAGTAATGCAAAGGCTGCAGAGATCCCGTGAGTATCAAAATAACCAGGTTTTAGCAAGCTTTATAGGTATGTATCCAAGTCTATGGATTTTACATGGCTAAAATTTATATATTTTTTATTCGGTTTTGTACTTTACACAGTCTCTAAAAAAATTATTTTAAGTTGCACGAACAATGCCACCAAGGAAGCCAACCACCAGACAATCGTCGAGGGCGTCAAATCTAAAAGAACCAAAGGTAGGTGAAGGCTCTTCTCCAGGGACCGTAAAACAATTAGAATACACTCTGAGTCTGGAACCTGTCATTAAGACAACAACGAAGAAGGTTTTCATTCATCCTCCAACCTTTCGAGATACAGAGGAAAGCACGGAATCCAAGGTGGTGCTCCTACATTGGGGAGAACTCTTTAACAAGATCAGTCGAGAGGAATACCTAGAATATGTCCCACACAGTGATCCATATGTAAGAGTGCTTGACAATGAGGTGTTCCCAAACATTCGAAGGTCATACATGTATATGGTGGCAAGAAGAACCCATGTTTTTCCATGTATTGAAGTCCTGAAGTGGCTCATCGACCACAAAGACACACAAAAATGTTTAATCAATGATGAAAATGGTGGGTGTGTCAGAGTTTTCTTACCAGTGTAAGTTTAGGAATACTACAATCTTAGAGATCCTAAGGAGTGGTTGAACACATACTTCGTGGTGAAGTTCTATGAATGCCACGACACTAGTCGGGTGATGGCCTCATGGTGGGGGGAGGACAAGAAGTACACCAATTGAAGCATCGACTAGTACGGGACAGCCAATTTAAGGGAGCCATATATCTATTTGATGGCTCTCATCTACCGATTATATGGAGAGAAGGATTGCTCCATATTTTAAGAGGCGTGGATGCCCTTGGCTTATAAAGTGGTGATATTCGGGAGCAGTTTCAAATGGGGAGCGATAATTTCTAAACAACTGACCATTTGTATACAACAGGCTCAAACGTCGAAGGAAGGAGAGACGCCATCTTTCTACATGGATTCATATTTGCTCGATGTCATGTGCGCCAAAAACATCTTCGTCGGCATGAATCTGAGTTGGCATGTTGCAGAGCTCTCGGTCCACGTCTACTTCAGCGTGCTATGGGAAAACAGGTACAATAATTCTTACTCTCTCATCTTCGATAAATTCATCGCGTGAATTTATTTTATTATTTCTAAGAAGGAATGAATGAGACTATCGGCTGCGGCCAAGAAAATGATTTCCAAGGTAGGCCACTGGTACTTGGACGACCACGACACTTACATCAGGGTTTTTTGGGCCACCGAAGCACCACATCTCTTACCATCTCATGTCCCGGACCATCTTGTAGTAGTCTCTCGATTGTGACGATACACAGGTACATTTTTTGCTTACACAATTACATATTCGATTCCCCCAATAGCCCCTCACATAAAATAGCTTAGATATTATTTACGTTATGATTACTTTGTCCTTTGTAGTCAATACAATATCTAATGTTCACCCATGCTTCATCCTCGCATTCTCTCATTACCAACCGCATACCCCTTCAATACGCTACTACCAACATTACATAAAAGAATGTCGTTCAAACAATGCCCTGGTGCAACATAACTTGATTCACTTCATTCATCCCCTAGGGAATTAGAAACGATTGGAAATCACGGAGCATGAAATTTATCTTCGAAGACAGGGAATATAGCTAGAGTGGGTGTGGGATATTCGACACCATACCTAGGAGAAATTTTCTATCAAACCATCTTGCAAGGCTACAACGCCACCCTAGTCAAGGACAATAAGTGGTTGTTCATACCCTATGGTTTCCATGTGGGTTTCTACTTAGTAAGGGATACCGCTCAAACCAAATAAGAAGCATTGAGCCAACTCGAATTAATATTCCAGACAAGTTGATTCCGCAAGCACGATCCAAAGGGCTTGGTCTTGCAACATGATTCACAAGTGTCATCATATTGGTCATACGCCCACGACAAATTCGAAGATGAAATCTTCACAGAAAATGCCTAGGACTGGGACGAGGTGGTAGTAAGGATGGTCGACCCCAAAATGAAAAGGTTCAAGGCCATGAGCCTGGATGAACATGCGACAACTATACAACAGTTGGCTCAATAGGCCCTCAGAGCCAGGGAAGAAATCAGAGTAGCAGAAGAAACATACGTTCCCCTGGTGGCTCTGACATAGAACAAAGGATTTCCTGTGACATTGGATGCATGGGCAAGGAGATTGCTCATGATAAAACAGGCGCAGGGAGTAATTGATCAGCTGCAAAATGACCTGGACCTCGTAGGAATTACAAGGGCCCCTACTAACAACCCAGATGAAAGTTGGGTAGGCCCAAGCGGCCCTGAGCTAATACAAATTGACGAAATCACTGGGTTAGATAACCCTGAAGTTACAACGCCACAAGCCGGGTCACCGGGGGACGTTTCATCTCAGCCAGAGATAGTAAGAATATCAGGGAGAGAAAGTACACCAAACCCCCTTCGTGAATTGATAAACATCTATGATGATGAAGAAAGTTTGAAGGTGTCCCTGGTGACTCCTGTGCAAATCACAGAGGATAAGGAGCCTGAGAAGGCATCTTCCCTAGCTCCCGATGCTCAAATTTGGGGCCCTCCACAGAATGACCAGGAGGTCGAAAGTGTCTTAGACACTAAACTACTCGATGTACTGGAGACTCAAATGGATAGTCCGACGAACGAGCCAAGGTCTGGCAAACAAAAAGAAGAAGCTCCACAGCAGGAAATCGGCATCTCAATGGTCGATTATCAAGTAAGTATTGAGCCTACCCCCGATGCTTCAATTTAAACCGGTACTCAACCTTCCAATGAGAAACAACCAGAGGTTGAACCCTCGAAACACATGAAAGAGGTTCAAGAACCCATTCTTGATCATATATACACTGTCGGAGGCCTGGGAAATATGCTTACCTGGGGAGATCAGCAAATCCCCAAACCCATGGATGAATTTGTTGATATACATGCCATCTCCTATGACCGGAAAAGGAAATATATCATGAAGAGAACCACCAAGAAGAGGAGGATTACTCTATATCTCTCCATCCTCATCACCACAGAGGAAAATTTGATTAACACGGAGCATGCCAAGACATCTGAGCTTATCGGTGAAAGGATGGAAATCACAGATGCCACCCAGAGAGAAAAGGGATAAAGAGGAGTTGGTCATTGCGCTGAAGGAGTTGGAACATCTACACTATTTGGTGAAATATTACCAAGACTCCACACATGCCTCGGTGTTCTTGAGAAGTGAATTCCAAGATGCCTGCAATAAATTTACGAATGAGCGCCACCTTTTCACTGCAATAATAGACGATTACCAATAAGACACCCTCATGGCACTGGAAACGTGTAAAGATATGGAGAGGTGGTACGAGAAAGAACACCAAGCTGTGGAAAGGATTGAGTACATCAGCGCAGTTCAGCAAGGTCAAGACGTCAAAGAGCACGGCATTCGAGTACTCGGGATAGCAGCATCGACCGCATAAAGAATTCGGTCGAATACTGGGTGAGAATGGACCAAGAACCTCATTGGGAAATTCAAGAGAAGTGAGCCAAGTGAGAAAAGAGTTGGACCAAGGTCAACCAAGTGATGAGAGACATCGACCTTCCAGAATTTGGCACACCCGATGACCTTGTCAACTTGCACGACATAGTCAAATTACATGTTGAACAAGACTCATCGTGGGCTGTGGAGATAAAAAAAGGTGGCAAACATGGCGCCAAGACAAGTGCAGAAATTCATGGAGCACACGATCAAGGCTCAAACAATGCTACAATAGTTAAGTGCTAAAATAGTCAAATATCGGGCACGGGCAATAGAGATCAAGGATATCCTTTCGGCCCCTATGGATCAACATAGGTTCCCATATGCCAATATGTGCGAGGATCTCTTCGTCCAATGGTTGGAGTATGAGAAGAGTCATCCACTCAACTGAAACCATTTGATGAATTTGGAAAACTTAGCGATGAAAGCGCCATGTAGCAATTTTTTGTTTTACTTAGCTTCACTTTGATAGTTATTTTTAGTTAATTATATGTTATAAATAAGAAGATCGAACTGTTAGAAAGGGTCGATGGTTGTTGAAAAGACCCTTATTTTTTCAGAGCTGTCTTAATTGAGAAGTCTTGTTTAGGACCATAAACAAGTTTGTGTTTTTCATCAAAAGCGTGTATGATTGGATATGAAGCAGAATTATTTCTCATTTCATCTCGTGAATGGATGTTGTAATGAGTAAGAGCTTCTAAATCTATTGATAAGTTATCTGATTCAATATTTTTATATTTCTTGTCTTTAATGGCAAAAAGTAAATCGTTGTGTTAATATGTGATTGATGATTAGAGTTAATAAAACTATTTTTCTATCATTGTTTATTACATGTATGTTTTCTCTTGATAATTGTATCTCAGTCAACAATTGGAACACCAACAGGTTAATGTATTAGTACTAAGCTTTTCGTAGGTGTAAGAATCATTTTCTGCATGCTTGAGTAGAAGGGTTATCCCGAACTCAGCCTTCTTCAGTAGTTAAGTCCCTCCCCTTTTGTTACCCAGCTAGTTTATACTAGCATTTATCGTGTATCAATCCCAAGAGAAAATACAAAAAGAGAACATTTGAACTAAAGGAGGAGTTTTCATAAGAAGACATCCTATCAATCACTATGTAAATCCCATCGATTAATTGGCCGAATCGTAAGATCTAGAGAACCATTCCACCATTAAACGTTGCAGATTCTAATTGGGCCTCGGTGGCAGGTTTGGTTCCTACTGTTGAGTTAAAGGGATTTAGGACCCCTCAACAGAAATGGCGCTAGAAGGAGGGCCTGAAGAATGAATGGATGACAATATATCTAACATAATATTTCAGACAGCCTGTAGATTCAAAACATCCCACATGCATGGCTATTCATTCTCAACAAGCCCACATACACTAAGTACTCCTGAAATGAGTGACTCACCCCAGCACAAGAAGAACATATATTCCCTGAGATATCTTACACTCTTCCTCACGAGGAGTTGAAGAATCACAATAGTACTTGTATCACAAGAGCTTATGCCCGAAAAATCGGAGCACTGCCCTTAGCCCCGTTACTTCCTCGTAGAAAACAAGTAAGCAGACCAGTGGTCAACACCCTCAACCAAGTTTTTGTCCAGATAGTAGAAGGCCTGATAGATTTCTCCCTCACCAAAATTGAACATCCTCTTAATCTAATCCCCGAAAAACCAGCCAGTAATTGTTATGAGCCCGACAAATTTTCCGACGAGGAAGGGTTTAACTCAAAATGCTCAGTTTCGGGATCGGATGACATGGAATATAACAACAATCATAAGGAAGAAAGGGAAACCAACCTCAGAATAATCAACCTTGGTTGGCCAGAGATGCTCTGGCCATCCCTGGGTGAGTACATAACCTTCCCCGACATCCAGAAAATTTACTCCCTAAATTTGATCCTGAAACCTTAGGATTGTCTGAAGACCATATCAAAATATTCATACTAGATATAAGACTGATGAATGTCCAACATGAAGATGTAGTATGCAGGTTTTTTCCCTACACTTTTGAGAACTCGGCCTCCACGTGGTATTTTAACTTACCTATAGGGTCTATAACTAGTTGGATGAAGTTTCAAAAGGACTTTTTGGATAAATTTGCAAAAGAAACCATTACAGGGGCTTTGATGGCTAAGTTATTTTCCACCACCATGAGTTCAAAGGAGAAGGTTAAAGACTTCAATCAAAGATTCACCATTATCTTAAACAAATTCCAACACGAAGCTAAACCCACTCAGGAGTTGCAAATCGAAGTATATGTTACTGCTCTCCCAGCTTCTATTTCCATGTTTATGAAGAGGGTTTCCAAGGCAACCTTAGCTGAGAATTTTGAAGAAGCCAAAACGATAGAGTTCCAAATGAAGGGATGTAAAGAAGGCCAGGTCTCATTAGTTAAGAAAGAAGTTCAACCTCCTCCCAGGAGAGGACTCTTGTTGACTAGACCCCCAGGGAAACAAACAGAACAAGGTCCCGAAAAGGGAAGTGGAGACATAGAATACCTACAACT
This sequence comes from Picea engelmannii, assembly GCA_009831015.1. Lineage (NCBI taxonomy): Eukaryota > Viridiplantae > Streptophyta > Pinopsida > Pinales > Pinaceae > Picea > Picea engelmannii. The sequence continues at coordinate 45,089 of ML818167.1, forward strand.
CATGGTTAAGAAATTTTCGAATGAAATCATAGACATGAAAAGAAGTGAAGGGGAAGGGAACCAAGGCCTGAGGCCCTATAAACCTTTTTTTAAAAGAAATCCATCGTTCAAAGCAATTGAAATCTGCCCATCCAACTTAAACATTGATCTGGGAAATGTAGCATCTGATTCGGTTTGTACCCATCACCAAGAGAAACACTCTCAAAGAGACTTCCCACAATGGGTGCATGCCATGAATTTTATGGCCAACTGGTTTCTAGATGAAGTTTCCCCAACCAAGTAGGCAAGTGGCTCATCTATGAATATCATCGATCAGGAAGAAGTTGATCCACTGGAAGACACATCCATGTTGATATGGGATCTTGACCTACCAATGCTTTCTGATGACATATTTGAGGTTCAAGAACCACCTGCAGAAGTCTTGGTTGTGCAAACCAGAAGTAGAGGTCAACCTGTCTCAAACAGCCTCACTACAACCCAAACTTCGGGAGGAAAACCAGATCTCGATCACCTAAAAGCACCTTTTGTTCCCCGAAGAAATCCTATAAACATCCATACACGAGAATCTCCCAAGATAGACTACAACATATTAGAAGACTTGAAAAATTTGAAGGAAAATATATCGGTCTTGGACATGTGTAGAATCCCTCAGCAAAAGGAATTTCTATTACAATCTTTGAAATCAATGGAAAATCCCACAAAAATCACTAACCAAAGATGAAATGTAATTCCCACAGATCTAGGAAATAAACCAAATGTGAACACCTACTCTGAATATAAGAAGGGAAAACCTTTTGTCACACCGTTCCTTTTGACATTTGAAGTCTTCAACAAAAACCTCCATAATTGTTTGGTTGAATTGGGAGCATCCTCTAATGTCATGCCATTTTCTATTTGAAAAATATTAAACGCAATCCCTCTCAAAAGAGATAAACATTTCATACAACTAGAAAGAACCCAGGTGAAGGTTATGGGAGAGCTCAAAGATGTAATGATCAGAATAGCGACACACCCTAAATTTGTATAAGTAATTGACATCATTGTAGTAGATATCCCAGAAGCTTATGGATTTTTATTTAGTCGAGGTTGATCTGAGAAGTTAAACGGATACTTTAGTACATATTGGGATCACCTTTGGTTTCGATTAAAGGGACACGCAAATATGATCAGGATCAATAGGGAAAGATATCTAAAACATACTATCACCGACTTAGAAACCCTTAATGAACCCTCGTCAGCAAATTTCCCTATGCTAGGAAATTATTTTTGTGACTCTGATTTTGATAATTTCTCCCCCTTCTCATCTTATGTCCCTCTTACTCAAAACTCCGAAATGATTTTTCAAGAGAAATTGTCGGTGGCGGCAAAGGAAACCCTCTTCTGTCAAGAACTTGCGTTAGAAATCACAAAACAAACAGGAGGAGAGGAGGAAAGTGACAAGAAAGAGGAAGCGGATAGGTTTTTCCCACAAGTTTGGACCTTATACTTGATGGATCTAAATCACAAGAAAGGTCAGGGGCAGGGTGCATCCTCATTAATCCAAAGGGTAAATGACATTTCATGTCCTGTAGACTAGAATTTGAATGCACAAATAACACCACCGAGTATGAAGCTCTAGTACAAGGGCTAAAGAAATCCATGGACTTAAACGTTAAATAATTGAAGGTTTTCATAGATTATGAAACCATCGTTAGACAAGTAAGCAACATTATACATTGCAACTCTCCACACCTGAGGAATTACCAACAGGAAGTGCACAGGCTGATAGAGTATTTTGAAGCCTTCAACATTACAGTGATCCCCAGAACAAAGAACATTCTTATTAATTCTCTGGCCATCGCTGCCTCAAGGCTATCACCTCTAGAATATTATGAAGCCTCCTAGTTCACTATGGATCTTCTCTACAAACCTTCGGTGCCCAAAAATATTTCTAATTGGAAGGCATTTGAAGGAGATGTACAAATCATAAACTTTTTGACCAATTAGGATAATTTTAAAGACTTGGCTATTGACGATGAAGTATTTCAAGAGAAACCAGCAGAAACCGATCCCCAAATAGATCAATTGACTGACAAACCAAGGTCTCACATGATACCGAAGGGAATAGCCAATTTAGAAAACCTTTTTTGACCTAAGTGAAAGATTTAAAGGGTCAAAGAACACAAAGACGAGGGGTTCTTGTCCCATGCACGAAACTATAAATTTAGGAACCTCAGAAAACCCCAAAAATATAAATCTCAACAAGATAGTATCTAAAGAGGAAAGGAATGCCTATCTCAAACTTTTCAGACAGTATCAAGATGTTTTTGCATGGTCCTACTGAGATTTGAAAACTTATAATACTCGTATCATTCAACACACTATCTCGTTAAAGCCTGAAGTAAAACCCTTCCAACAAAATATCCAGAAATACCACCCATCCCTGGAGCCTCACATGTGCCAGGGGTTAAAGAAACTACTAGACGCCAAGATTATTTTCCAAGTTAGACATTCCGCATGGGTAGAAAATTTGGTTCCTATGAGTAAAAAGTATGGGGAGATCCGCCTATGCGTATATTTCAGAAAACTCAACAGAGCATCAGAAAAGGACAACTACCCAGTCCCACCAATGGAGCAACTCTTACAGACTGTGTCTGGCTCTGATATTTTCTCCCTGTTGGACGATTTCTCAGGTTACAACCAAATTCTAGTTTCAGAATAAGACCTCTTGAAAACTACCTTCTGAAACAAGTGGGGAACCTTCGCTTATAAATGCATGTCCTTTGGGTTAATCAAAGCAGGGGCGACCTTCCAAAAGACCATAGATGTAGCGTTTCAAGGACTAATCAAAAAGTGTGTAGAAGTCTATTTGGACGATGTGACTGTGTATTCAAAGAACAGAGAAGATCACATCCAACACTTAACCCAGATTTTTGAAAGGTGTAGAAAATACAGTATAACCTTAAACCCTAAGAAAACTATTTTTGGTGTCGAAGAAGGTAAGATACTAGGTCATATTATATCTCAAGCAGGGATTTGCATAGACCCAGAAAGGATTAGGGCTATAGCTCAGCTTTCACTACCCCACAACAAAAAGGCTATGCAATCATTCTTCAGGAAAATCAATTTTGTGAGGAAATTCACCCTCGATTTCACTAAAAATATCAAACCCTTACAAAAAATGATTTGTAAAGATGTTGAATTTAAGTGGGATGATAAACGAAAGAGGGATTTTAGGAATATTAAGACTGCAATATCTCAGGCTCTAGTGTTATGGAGTCCCGACTTCAGCAAAGATTTCTTTCTCTACACTTTTGCTTCCAACCAATCACTAGCTGCAGTATTGACTCAGAAGGATGATGATAACAATGAGGCCCCCGTATCATTCATGAGCACTAATCTCCAAGGGGTTGAACTAAATTACCCTACTATAGACAAGCAAGATTATGTTGTATACAAAGTAGTGAAACACTTCAGTTCTTACATCCTTAAGAACCATACCAAATTCATTGTGCCTCACCCTGCAATCTGATCCCTATTCACTCAACAAGAGATGGGGGAAAGAAGAGAAAACTGGATGGAAGTATTCCAAGAATTTGATCTAGATATAAAACCTGTTAAATTGGTTAAGGGACAAGGGTTATGAAAATTGGCAGTTGAAGCCCAAGACCAAGTAAACGAAGACCTCGGATGGGATAATGAATTGGAATTATGGTGTGGTGAAGCTTCATATGTCTCCCCAGGGCAAGAGTCTTGGTATGAGATATTACCTTATCTCCTGCATCATGGAACTTGCCTAGAAAACTTAAATCCTAGGGAGAGGAGAGCCCTCAGGTTAAAATCAGCACAATATCGCCTCATAAATTTGGTGCTCTTCCGTGTTAATTATGATGGGGTACTTTTAAGATGTCTCGAACGTGAATATGCAGACAAAGTTCTAAAGGAGATCCATGATGGTCCTGCAGGTGGAAATTTCGCAGGAAACACCATTGCTCATAAAATACTGAGAGTTGTCCATTATTGGCCTACTATGTTCATGGACGCTCACACATATGTTAGAAACTGTAAGACTTTTCAAATAAGTGCGGGGAGGGAGAAGAGAGAAGTTGTCCCACTCCAACCGGTGGTTGTTTCCAGTCCATTCGAGCAATGGGGGTTAGATATCATAGGGGTAATTACACTGAGTTCTTCAAAACAACATAGATACATACTAACTGCCACAGACTATTTCATGAAATGGGAAGAGGCCATCCCTCTGACTCATGTAAATGAGAAGGTGGTAATCCAATTCATAGAACAACAGTTGATCACAAGGTTCGATGTGCCTTATGTCCTTGTTTTTTATAATGCAGCTTACTTTTCTTCCATGTTATTAATATATTTTTCTCTAGATAAAGGAATCATAATCAAATACTCTGCAAACTACTATCCACAGGTGAACGAAGTGGAAGAATCAACTAATAAGAACCTAGTGAGGATATTGAAGAAAACAGTTGCAGACAACCAGAGGAATTGGCATAGTTCACTTCATAATGCTTTATGGGTCGATAGAGTTATACAAAAGGAAGTTATAGGGAATTCCCCATACTTTCTAGTATACGGACAGGAAGTCATTCTCCCGAACGGGCTATATCTTCCATCTCTTCAACTTGCTCGGGATTCGAGAGGAAATCCCTCATCAGTCATACAACAAAGAATTGATTCCCTCCTCATGCTGGAAGAAGAAAGGGAGAAAGCATAATCAAATTTCATAGCTCATCAAGAGATAGTGAAAGGGTGGTTTTATAAGCATAAGGCTAAAGAGAAGAGTTTTGAAGTGGGAGACTTAGTCCTAAAATGGGACAGAGAAAATGAGCCGAAAGGAAAACATTCTAAGTTTCAAAATCTATGGCTCAGACCTTTCCAGGTGGCTGAGAAGATTTGGGTAGGCACGTATCGGTTGCAGAATCTAAGGGGGGTACCTGACGCCCTCCCGGTGAATGGCCAAGCCCTAAAACAATATTTCCATTAAAAAATAATAATAATGTTTTTATGTGTATTTTCATGATGTTTTGTTGTCGAATGCATTTTTTTTTTCTTGCTACAGTGCTTCCGCTCTTTTGAATATTGTGTTTAGAAATATGGTGGTTGACATCAATCCATGCGATATGACAAACTTTTTTCCTAACTCATCGCTCACACACAACACAAGAAGCGCTAAGGGGACCTACGGTTTTTTTAAGGGGTTCTCTATCTAACCTGCACAGAGGAACAACCTTGGAAAAGTAATGAAGTGTCTGCCTGGTGGTCTGGTAAAACCTTAAGGGAAAGATGGTAAGCTAGAAAAAACTACATGTACCTGAGGGACAGAGCTAGCAAAATTTCACCTTAACCATGTCATTTTGCAAATAACAGACATCCTCCTCTCCCACTCACTCAGGGAATTATGCCGAAATAAAATCAACTATATCAAATGAGCGCACAGTAGGAGAGGGCATGCAGATAAATTCGTCGGGGCTATGGATGTTCGCTGGCAGCAAAGCAAGGTCTGTGACATCGGGGTGACTCCGTCGGGGCTATGGACGCTCGCTGAAAATGGAGCAACACCGTAGAAAGTGAATAAGGGTAAAAAAAGGGCCTTGTTCCAGTGAATGCTTTACTAGACTCTTTTCAAAGGGGGCTTGAGTCAGGGTTATAGGAAACGAAGGTGGAATAAAGGTTAAAAACCCCATAGGCAGGCCCAAATGCACCAACTAGGGAATTTCAAATGCAAGGATAAAAGAGGCTCTGATAAAAAACCAGTTAAGTTCTTAATCAGCTTTTGCATCACCTTGACCTGAGCCTGAGGTAGGAACAAATATTCTACTTTCTCCTAGTAAGTCGCCATTTTTTTAGCACTCAACAAACCCTAAAACTCCCCTATCAATTTTTTACTTTTTTGGGTACCACTTGATCTTTTGCACTGTCTGATTCGACTTCATTTTGAGAAATGTCTTGTCTTTGTTTATTATCATGACTCTCATAATATTTTTAGGTTTGTTTGAACTTATGAAACCCCATGACTTAAAAGGACTTAACACCTGAATAAAGAATCAACATCCAAAACACTTCACCCGACGTGCTCATATTCGACATCAGAATGAATTCAAAGATGGAAAAGAACCACTTGGGAAAAATCAATCTCTGAGCGTCGATCTCCGTCAACATCGGCAAAAGGAAGTTTTTTTTTTTGCATCAAGTCTTGCATAAGGATATCGTCGATAGTTTATTCCCCTTCGACATCGATAAAAGACGAAGGGGATAGACGTTATAAAAGAGAGAAAATATATCGTCGGTAGTCGATTCCCGACACACTTATCAGAATCGGGAAGAGCCTAAATTATCGTAACAAACATTCTGACCATGTTAAAATGTTATTCCTGATTGCCAATCCCTTATGTGTTTTCGGCATCGGGACTTTTTCGAGGGAGAAAATCCGAAGGAATCACTTGATAGGTTTACTACAGATCGCTGACCCTGGATACTTTTTCAGCATCGGAAAGCTAAGGTTTTTTCTAGAATGAATAACTTAAGGAAAGTCCTAAATCTGATTAATACACATGAATTATGTCACTGTTATTCAACACCATATGTATTTACCAGATTGGAGAACCGTACAGTCTAGTTTTACCACGAGTCATTCTTGGTTCCCTAAGTCTGATTCACACCTCCGAATCAGCTTTTCCATGGCAGCATTGTACAGTGAGATTGATCGGGGTCAAAAAAAATTGCAGAAGGACATCAACGAAAACGTTCATAGCACATCCTTGATCCCCGATCCACCCACTGAGAGAGATACATGATGGGATGTTTTAGCATTAGATACAATCGGATTTTAAGCATTTAAGGAGCTAATTAATACCAAATCCCACATTAGTTTCTATCTTGTGCTCCAATCAAAACAGTCATTTAAAATCACTGATAGACCACATCACCACCCGCCCCTCCGCCATTAAAACACAATGAATTTAATTTTTAGATATTCGGTGGCAGATTTGTTAAAATCTCACTCATCACCTGAATTGAATGGTTGATGTGACATGGTAAGTTCTTCCCTATTTAAATTCCCTTGAGACGTTGTAAACGAAATCATTCTGTGCGTGAGGAAATTTCAAAGCATATGAAGAAGCAAGACGAGTAATTCGAAGGCTGCAGAGATCCCATGAGTATCAAAATAACCAAGTTTTAGCAAGCTTTGCAGGTATGTATCCAAGTCTGTGGATTTTACAAGGCTACAATTTATATATTTTTTATCTGGTTTTGTTCTTTACACAGTCTCTAAAAAATTTATTTTAAGTTGCACGAACAATGTCGCCAAGTAAGCCAACCACCAGACGATTGTCGAGGGCACCAAAGATGAAAGAACCATAGGTAGGCGAAGGATCTTCTCCAGGGGCCGCAAAACAATTAGAATACACTCTGAGGCTGGAACCTATCATTAAGACAGCAATGAAGAAGGTTTTCATTCAGCCTCCGACCTTTGGAGATACAGAGGTAAGCACGGGATCCAAGATGGCGCTCCCAAATTGGGGAGATCTCTTTAACAAGATCAGCCTAGAGGAATACCCGGAATATGTCCCACATAGTGATCCATATGTAAGAGCACTTGACCACGAGATGTTCCCAAACATCTGATAGTCATACATGCATATGGTGGCAAGTAGAACCCCTGTTTTTCCCTGTATTGAAGTCCTGAAGTGGCTCATTGACCACATAGACACAGAAATTTTTAATCAATGATGAGAATGGTGGGTGTGTCATATTTTTCTTACCGGTGGAAGTTCAGAAATACTACAAGCTTAGAGATCCTGAGGAGAAGTTGAACACATACTTCGTGGTGAATTTCTATGAACACCATGACACCAGCTGGGTGATGGCCTCATGGTGGAGGGAGGACAAGAAGTACACCAACCGGAACACTGACTGGTATAGGACAACCAATTTAAGGGAGCCATACATCTATTCAACCGCTCTCATTTGTCGATTATATGGAGAGAAGGACTGCTCCAAATTTTCATAGGTGTGGATACCCTTGGCTTACAAAGTGGCAATCTCCAGGAGCGGTTTCAACTGGGGGGAAATAATTTCTAAACAACATAGCATTTGTATACAACAGGCTCATATGTCGAAGGAAGGAGAGATGCCATCTTTCTACATGGCTTCATATTTTCTCGATGTCATGTGCGTCAAAAACATCTTCATCGACATGAATCTGAGTTGGCATGTTCCAGAGCTCTTGGTCCACGTCTACTTCAGTGTGCTATGGGAAAACAGGTACAAGAAGTATTACTCTCTCATATGCGATGAATTCATTGCGCGAAGTTAATTTATTCTTTTTAAGAAGGAATGCCCGATATTATCGGCTACGTCCAAGAAAATGATTTCCAAGGTAGGCCACTAGTACTTGGATGAGCGCAACACCTACATCAGGGTGTTCGGGGCCACCAGATCATATCTTGGACCAGCTTGTAGTAGGAGAAATTTTCTATCAAACCATCTTACAAGTCTACAATGCCACCTTGGTCAAGGAAAAGAAGCAGGCGTTCATACCCTATGGTTTCCACGTCGATTTCTACTTGGTAAAGGATACTGCTCAAGCCAAACAAGAAGGGTTGAGCCAACTCGAGTTAATATTCCAGATAGGTTGATTCTGCAAGCACGATCCAAAGGGACTAGTCTTGCAACATGCTTCACAAGTTTTTTCCTTATGGTCGTACACCCACGACAAATTCGAAGATGAAGTCTTCACAGAAAATTACCAGGACTAGGACGCGGTGGTAGAAAGGATGGCCAACCCAAAAATGACTAGGTTCATGGCCATGAGCCTGGATGAACATGTGACAACTATACAATATTAGGCTCAAGAGGCCCTCAGATCCAAGGAAGAAATCAGAGCGGCAGAAGCAACAGAGGTTCCCCTGGTGGCTCTGACGCGGAATAGAGGATTTCCTATGACACCGGATGCACAGGCAAGGGGATTTCTCATGATAGAACAGGAGTAGTGAGTAATTGATCAGTTGCAGGATGACCCAGACCTCGTAGGAATCACAAGGGCCCCTGCTGACAACCCAGATGAAATCCGGGTAGACCCAAGCGGCCCTCAGCTAATACAAAACGATGAAATCGTCGAGTTAGATAACCCTGAAGTTACAATGCCAGAGGCCGTGTCACCAGGGGACGTTTCAGCTCAGCCAGAGATAGTAAGAATATTAGGGAGAGCAAGTAGTACACCAAACCCCCTCCGTGAATTTATAAACATCTATGATGATGAAGAAAGTTCGGAGGTGTCCCTAGTGACTCCTATGCAGATCACAGAGGAAAAGGAGCTCGAGAAGGAATCTTCCCCAGCTCCTGACGCTCAAATTCAGGGCCCTCCACAGAATGACCAAGAGTTCAAAAGTGTCTTAGACACTGAACCACTCGATGTGTTGGAGACTCAAATGGATAGTCTGATGGATGAGCTAGGTTCAGGCGAACAAAAAGAAGAAGCTCCACAGCAGGAAATCGGCATCTCAACATTCGATTATCAAGAAAGTATTGATCCTACCCTCAATGCTTCAATTTCAACCTATACTCAACCTCCCGATGAGAAATAACTAGACATCGAACCCTCTGAACACATGAAAAAGGTTCAAGAACCCATTCTTGAATAGATATACACTGTCGGAGGCCTGGGAAATATGCTTAGTTGGGGAGATCAACAAATCCCTGAACCCATGGATGAATTTGTCGATATACATGGCATCTGCTATGACCAAAAAAGGAAATATATCATGAAGAGAACCACCAAGAAGAGGAGGATTACTCTAGATCGCTCCATCCTCATCACCACAGAGGAAAAGTTGATTAACACAGAGCATGCCAAGACATCTGAGCTTATCGTCGCAGGGATGGAAATAAAATATGCCACCCTAGAAAGAGAGAAAATGGATGAAGAGGAGTTGGTCACTGCACTGAAGGATTTGGAACATCTACGCCATTTGGCGAAATATTACCAAGACTCCACACAAACCTCGGTGTTCTTGAGATCAGAATTCCAAGAAGCCTACAATAAATTTATGAATGAGTGGCACCTTTTCACTGCAGTAATAGATGATTACCAAGAAGACACCCTTAGGGAGCTGGAAACGTGTAAATATATGGAGAGGTGGTACAAGAAAGAACACCAAGCTGTGGAAAGGATCGAGTACATCAGCGCAGTTCAGCAGGGTCAAGACGTCGAAGAGCACGGCATTCGGGTACTCAGGGATAGTAGCATCAACCGCATAAAGAAGTCAGTCGAATACTAGGTGAGAATTGCCCAAGAACCTCATCAAGAAATTCAAGAGAAGTGGTTCGAGTGAGAAAAGATCTGGACCAAGGTCAACCAAGTGATGAGAGACAACAGCCTTCCAGAATTCGGCACACCCGATGACTTTTTTGACTTGCACGACATAGTCAAATTACATGTCAAACAAGACTCATCGTGGATTGCAGAGATAACAAAGGTGGCGAACATGGCATCAGGACAAGTGCAGCAGTTCATGGAGCACCCGATCAAGGCTCGAACAGTGCTACAATGGTTAAGTGCTAAAATAGTCAAATATTGGGCACAGGCAGTAGAGATCAAGGAGATCATTTCGGCCCAGATGGATCAACACAGGTTCCCGTACTCCAACACGTGCGAGGATCTCTTTGTCCAATGGTCGGATTACGAGAATATTCATCCACTCAAGTGAAACCATTTGATGACTTTGGAAAACTGAGGGATAAAAGAACCATGTGGCAATTTTTTGTTTTACTTAGCTGCACTTTGATAGTTATTTTTAGTTAATTATATGTTATAAATAAGAAGATCGACCTGTTAGAAAGGGTCGATGGTTGTTGCAAAGACCCTCATTTTTTGGATTTGTAAAGAACTATTTCAGAACTTCCTTAATTGAGAAGTCTTATTTAGGACCAAAGACAAGTTTGTGTTTTTCATCAAAAGAGTGTATGATTAGATATGAAGAAGAATTATTTATAAATTCATCTCATGAATGGATGTTGTAATGAGTAAGAGCTTCTAAATCTGTTGATAAGTTATCTAATTCAATATTTTTATAGTTCTTGTCTTTAATGGTTAATAGTAAATCATTGTGTTAATATGTGATTGATGATTAGAGTTAAGAAAACTATTTTTATGCCATCGTTTATTTCATGTGTGTTTTATCTTGATAATCGTATCTCAGTCACCAATTGGAACACCAGTAGGTTAATGTATTAGTATTAATCTTGTTGTAAGTGTAAGAATCATTTTTTGCATGCTTGAGCAGAAGGGTTATCTCGAACTCAGCCTTCTTTAGTAGTTATGTCCCTCCCCTTTTGTTACCCAAGTGGTTTATACTAGCATTTATCTTATATCAGTCCCACCTATAAGAGAAAATACAAAAAGAGAACGTATGAACTGAAGGAAGAGTTTTCATAAGAAGACATCCTATCGATCACTATGTAAAGACCATCAATTAATTGGTCGGATCACAAGATCTAGAGAACCATTCCACCATTAAACGCTGCAGAGTCTAATTGGGCCTCGGTGGTGGGTTTGGTTCCTATTGTTGAGTTAAAGGGATTTAGGAGCCCTCAACAATACCTTATGCCACATAGGTATGGACATTTTATACATGTTCTGGATGCTAGCACCCTTTTTGATATTACCTCATTAATGGTGGTTTATGGGGACTTTTAAATCCCCTTTAACAATATTTTGACAACCACTTTCTCATAGTCATCCTCTAATTGAGGTTTTTCATCATTGGAAAATGTCTTCCTCAACAATTCCATTTTATTTCTACACATGACATACATCATAAATATGTTAGTCGTCATGTAAAATAAAAATGCAAGTATCATAGCTTTTAAATCAATAAAATAGTTTTCAGATATGTCCTTGCATATCTTTATGCACCTCATCACATTATCCTTAAGGCTTCCATGAGTGAAACATAAGAAATTCTCAATTGTTTCCTCAACCATACAACCATCATCATTATGGTGTAAAAACATTTACTTTCATCAGCATACCAGCTTTCTCATCCCAGAGAAAAAAAAAACATAATATACAGCAAGAAAGGAGTTAAGACTCTTCCATTTTTCCCAACTCTATCTACACAGCCTAGGACCTTCAGTACAACTGCGTTATTTTCCAAGGCCTCACTTCCTTTGTTTAATATGGCTTCAACCAAGCCTATTCATTCAAACTTACTTACTTACTTATTCTCCTTTATCCACTTGTACTCGTTTCCACAGTTGTTCTTTAATCCTATGACTTTGTTTAATAATCCAGAGTTCTTAGGGTGAGAAAATTGTTCCTCATTTTCTCCTTCCTCGCTTATGCAATCTACTTCTTATTGTGATCTTCCTGCTCTTTTCCTTGAGCAGCCTCAATTAGTCTCACCCTAACTCTTAGGATACATCAGCATCCTTTAATAGCAAACCTTTTGTTCATAGTGAGCCATGACCTTGTGAACGCTGCACATTACCATTTGGTTATCAGAATGGTCTATACTCGTGGGTTAGTTTTCCACTCATATATTTTGTTTTAGAATGTAATCCGGGATTCTTATATAAATAGGATTGTATCCCACTACTCAATTCTCAGCAGTCATTAAGGTGGTGACTTCTTTCTCCTGACAAAGTCTTCACGCAGTTCTTCCACAGGGAACTCCTTCAGCATACAACTTCCTCATTACATATCCTTCTCTATCTGTGATGGCCTCAACCTTGAGTTAGTTTCATCTATTTACCAAATATTCCATAAGGAATATAAACATGCATCTTTGTTATGCATCCATATTATTTGTCCACACATATTACTTGTTTTTCTAACTTACATCCATGATGCACTTAACCACATGCATAATCATAAATCATTTAACTTATGATTGTTCACAATTGTTCTCATGCAGTCCTCAAAGGCTTAATCATGTTGCCTTTTGTCATGACAATAGAGCATCCTTTCCCATTTACTCTTTCATTTGTTTATACTATCATTTCCTGAGGGAATGGAACACGTTCCCCTCAAGCTATCATTCAAAACCAATCTTTCATGACTCCTCATAATAAAGTCAGCCATGCATCCATGGTTTTCATTCAATATTGGAAAGTGTAATTCTTTCCTTACATATCACTCATCAAGGTAGCCATATTGTGCCTTTAGTATACATATATTCTTACATCATACATGTGCATCACTTGCACATTTAATATCAGTGTTATTAATATCAAGCTTCATATCAAGAAGCTTCATAATGCATTAAATCCATGCACTCAATCCAATACACACCTAGACCAAATGAACATCATGCAAGTTCATTGCTTGCAACCTTTCCATGTCATACATGCACATGGACATATCATACTTTCAGATCCTTTTCCCAAGGATATTACTGTCATTCTTAGGAAAAGTTCCATAGAGATACTCAACACTGAGCTTCTCTCTCGTTTGGGAGCTTGCATTCATTCACATGCTATCCACATGGAAGCTAAATCAAACATAGTCATAACTATGTTCCCTTTCTATATGATAACAGCTAGCAAGAAAACACTCTTGCCTCAACCTCCATAGAATATTACCTAACTTATAAATACAATCTGGGCAATTATAACCATGACCAAGGTAACAGAATCAACCAATTTGGCTTCCAAATGGTCTTGTTCGGCATACCCTTTCAATCAAGGAAATCCTTTTTACTTGTTTACTGGGTTACCCTAGCAACCATTTTCATTTAGGTTGTTAACTCCCCTACAATTATCAAGTCAAGTAAACAGACCCTACACAATTTCATCAGTCCTATTGGTCATGAGGAGTTATATACACATGGTTTAGTCTTTTATACAAATGGCCATCATAAATGTCAGATGCTCCAACTGCCCATGCTTAGAGGCAGTATTACAAACACCAGTTTATTCATTCTTCAGGCTTAAGTTGCCTTTGACAAGACCCTGCCATTATCTGTAATATTCCATATATAAAATAGTATGCAGAACAAAAATAATTAGCTAGAAATGGCAGATAAACAATGATATAACTAGAACAACACCACAATAATAACCAAATAATACCAAAGTAACACCAGAAATAGCACTTTAATTACTGAGATCAATGTTCACTTGCCTTTTCAAGAGGGAAACCTCCAGCAGAGTAGATCTCTATTATAATAATATCCAAGACAAAACTTCTCATACCCTCTACTCCTATTTATACTAAATATGTCTATCCTTTGTCCTGGAATGTGCACATGGCCATCTTCAAGGTTTGAAAATAATGAGAAGTTGTTGGAGTCCACGTGAAAGAATTATTTTTAAGGAGAGCAGTGAGACGTGTCGCAATCTTTCCATAATTCTTAACAAACTTGCGATAATAACCTGTTAAACCTAGAAATCCATGCAATCTTTTGAGAGTATTTGGGTGAGGCTTCTTGCATAGCTTCAATCTTTTTAGGATCCACCCTAACACCGCCCTTGCCAACAAGATGACCCAGATACTCGACTTCTGAGGCACCAAAAGCACATTTAGATTTTTTGAGGAAAAGTTGGTGCTAAGAGAGTAGATGGAGAAATCGATCCACGTGAGAAAGATGGGTTGTCCAGGTTTTACTATAGATGAGGATATCATCAAAGAAAACTAAGACAAAATGATGGAGAAAATGATGGAAGACATGATTCATGAGGATTTGGAAAGTGGAGGGAGCATTACACAATCCAAATGGCATGACCAAAAACTCATAGTGTCCCTCATGAGTTCTAAATCCAGTCTTAGGAATGTCTTCCTCGTTCATATGTATCTGGTGGTAGCCAGAAAGAAGATCAAGTTTATTAAAGAACTGGACGCCATTCAATTCATCCAAGAGGTCATCAATGATAGGAATGGGGAATTTGTATGTAATGGTGAGTTTGTTGAGGGTGCGGAAGTCAGAACACATGCGCAAAGAACCTTCTTTATTAAGTACCATGACCACAGGAGAAGAGTAAGGGCTCGTACTAGAGCAGATAACACCTGTGTTGAGAAATTCTTGAACAATTTTCTCAATTTCATTTTTTTGGGAAAAGGGATGACGATAGGAACGTATATTGGGAGGAAGGCTTCCAGGGACAAGGGGAATGGAATTATAATGAACACCACGAGAAGGAGGGATTCTATGGGGAGTGGAAAAAACTACTTGATGTTTAGAGAGGATGGATTGGAGGTCCTGCGGCACAGAGGGTGTCTCAGTGGCTTGAATGGCATGGAGTTGTGAAATAATGCCAGAATGACCTTTTTGAGCAGCTTTTCCATGCGATGGGAACTGATGATCTCCAAGGAACCGGCGATGATTCCTTGGAACTTATATTGTTGGCCATCTTGGTCAAATTGCATGGTTAATTCCTTAAAATCCATGAGAATGGGACCCAAAGTCCTTATCCATTATGCACCTAACACAATGTCACAACCGCCCATGTCAATAGAAAACATATGAGATTTCATGTGGTACTTGTTGTGTCCTTTTCGTCACTTGAATGAGAAAAAGAAGGGAACTTACAAGTATAGTTGGGCCTGCTAGAAAAGACAGAGGTTAGTGTATGAATTAAACAATCCAAACACGTGAAATAAACAAACAACTAAATAAATAAATAAGGAAATAAAACTAAAATGCATAAGGAACTTTGAACCAAAATAAATCAACCAAATGACCAATGATTATTCCACCAATGGATAACTATATTAGTTGGAAAACACCGTAGAGAAAGGATAACTATTGGATCCCCTCTTCCTCCTTGGGAGGGCTCTTGAATCCCCTATTTTAGATCTCTTCTTACAATGATAAACTAGAAAGAAAATGGTGAAGAAATCCAAGCCTATTCCCTCAATAGGTGAGGTGAATAGCTTATTAAGATGTTGCTATAATGCTCCAAGAAGAAAAGAGGTCTCTTGAGGGAGGATAGAGGCAGCATAAAAATACAATGAGATTCTTAAATTCTTAGTGCACTCATGGCCTCCTTTTATAGCATGTCTTTGAGAAAATATCCAACTGGTTCTTAGTGTGGACAACGGGCCCTTTAGGGCACCCTTAGGTCTTTGACCAGCCCCCCATTTGGATTCAGCTCATATTTGAGAGTCAAATCAAGTTGGGAGCTCGTCCAGAAGTGGGTGAGGGGATGACAAGAAACATAAATGTGTTGTTCATAGGAGTGCATGAATTTTCTCATACACAGTCGTGCATATGGCGCATTGTGTGCTCTACGGGCTTCTTTGGCCCGCGCACTGTGCATGTGCTTCCTTTAGTGTTTTAGCGCATGTCAATTTCTGACCAGTTGTATAGTTTTTTCCTCTTGGAAATGCATTTTTGGTGTTGCAGGTGAACTAATAAGTGTTTGGAGATGTTGTATTCCTGTAACCATTTGCATGCAATGTTGCGGACAAAATTTTAGTGATAACATATGCCCCCTGATGTGTGAGGTTAGGAGAATACGTATATCTGAAATACATCAATGTTTCTTCTACTAAGAGTACCATTGTAATGAAGAGTGTTTATAGGAACTCCAAGAGCGATCCGTTGAAGGGAGAGGGGAAACTGTGGGACCCGAAACTTTCTCTAGGTGGAGAAAATAAAATTTGTATACAAACGAGGCGGGCATGCCCCATGCTCATGTCATGTAGCTCAAAAATAACTGAAGTCATATGCTGATGTAGATAACTGCAACGCCCTCCGGGGTGGTTTGATAACGGCAGATGACAATTCTGATGGTGAACGTACTCTGAAAAAAATGCAACAACACCTGTAGGAAGTGTCGATGACCCATAGGCATTGATCGCCTAACAAATTCAGAGGTTTTCAGCTAGTATAAAACAACTGCAATAATCACATAGTAAGACCCACCGTAACATGTAATTTTGTTGAAGTCGAATGTTAGGGGGGTCAACGAAATCAAAGAATAATGATGGTTCCCTATGTGTCGTCAGAGACTCCACATTGTAAAGGTAATGAGAGTCAAGATATTGTCGCCCTTTTGGGAACTGTGTTGGTGTCAATAGACAAGGAGACGTGACTCCAAGAAGAAAAGGACTTCATGAAATCCACTAGATGAGATTAGGAACTGATAAGGAACATGAAAGAAGTCAAGATGTGGTAAGACTCAATATTGTCCTTGGTTGGGGGTATATTGGAAGGATGATTGGCAACAACCGTAAAACTGTATCTAGTGTCAGGGGGATGACTAGACATGGGGTTAAATTGGGTCGGAGGCATGACAAAGTGGACAAACTCAGAGATCGGGGGTACATGCATGGTGGGATACTCGGAGTTTATGGATTATGTCAATATGCGTAGAGGATAGTGAATGCCCCAACCAAGGGCGACATGGGTTTATTTTCTAGAAAAAGAAGGTTATCAAGGGTGACAACAAAAAGCTAAGTAAATGTTGGAAACAAAGTCTTTTTACAATTACCAAATAAATATAGAATAATTTGGTATGAGTGTTCAGATACAGAAACAGGTTCCCCAGTGCAATATAGCTTGGCCTGTGAGGGTGCAAGTTGCATGAAGAACAGGTGGAGGGTGGGGGGCCCATAGGTGGGTTTTTGTATGAGGTAAATGAATGGAGGGAAATATGTATATGGGAAAATCATTTGTGGATGAAATGGAGGGTTAATGATATTACGAAGGTGCAGTCAAAATAGAAACATGATTAGGTAACTTGGGAGTCCATTGAGAAAGCTAGCAAAAATGAGGAGAAGGAGTATGTCGTTGATTCTCGGAAATGTGTAAGACTATAGGGACTCCCATCCTAGGGATGAAAGCAGCATGAGTGTCAAAGTAACAAGGGAGACTATGAATGGGATGACTCATGTGGGGAAGAGTGCTACCAGGTGACAGTTCTGAAATGCAGCAGAGGTGGTGGTACTACAGAGCTGGATGTAGGGACCCTAAAGGAAAATGTCATAGGGTGTGACTAGGAGATGCAAGTGATATTCAGAGGGAATGATTACATGCCAGTTTCGAACATATACCTGAAGGGGTTATGTTGGTTTGTGATGACCAAGTACCTACACACATTAAAACCGAATACCCAACGTGAACAATATCTAAAGATAAAGAACATATAACAGTTATGTGATAATTTTTTAACATGAGAATGCGTACCTGGGCATGTTGTGAGAAAAATGCTCCCCCAGGGCTGAGTGCATATGGTGATCCAGGGAATGTGAATGTGTAGACGGTGGGACCTTGATCCCGTGGCTGAAAATGGATCGGAAAATAGAGACTTTGAGCTCCTGTAACTGAGTTTGGAAGTTTGGAAAAGGGGATTATCTATGGTTGTGGGGCCCATAATGCCACCTCATATGTACATGCTTCCATAGTGAGTTGATGAGAGGTTTTAGAGGAGATTTGGAGATTACGGGAGTTCAAGCCAACCGATCCAGGAGTTGCGAGAGCTAGGTTAGTGATCTCATCCTCCTATACAGTAGATAGTTTCTATTTTTTGGGTAAGGTCGTATGGATGGCCATACTAGGGTGTTTTGTAGGGATGGTCCCACTAGTGCATGGGAGAAGGAAGGATACCCACGCTGAGATGCGCAGGTATAATTCCCTCTCTTGTGCATGGTGTGCAGATTAATGAATACAGTTGGTGCAAATTCCTAGGTGGTGGAATTTCTGTGATAGCTTGGACCTTGAGGGGGTCCATGGTGATGTCGTGTTGAGAGACGATGAACCCAAGGAGGCATCCAGCGGTGACACAAAATACACACTTGAGGGGGTTCAAGCAGATATTGTACTAGCGACATCGTTGAAAGATGACTCATAAGTCATCTAGATGGTGATATTGTTTCTTGGACCGAGCGGTGAGGTCATCCAAGTAAGTGAGAATGATGGGAGCAAGATCATAGAAAACGTAAGTCATGGCCCGTTGGAACATAGCACCAGCATTTTTTAGTCCAAAAGGCATGACACGATAATAAAAAGTACCCCATGGGGTAGTAAATGCGGTTTTATACTGATCTGTTGGGTGAATTTGGATTTGATTGTAGCCAGAGAACCCATCCATGAAGGACAAGGCCTTGTGGCCTGCACAATCATCAATAATTTGGTCGATGAAAGGGGTTGAGAAATTGTCTTTGGGACAAGCATGATTGAGATCAAGAAAGTCAGTTCAGACGTGAATAGTTCCATGTTTTTTGTTAACAAGGATGGGGTTGGAGACCCATGGTGTGTATGTGATGGGGTATATGAACCCTGCAGTGCGTAATTTGTCAATTTCGGCTTTGATAGTCGCGGCTTTGGATGGGTGGAGTGTTCATTGATTTTGACGTACCGGGCAACATCAGGCCATGTGTTGATGCGATGTTTGACGATAGACAGATCAAGGCCGAGCATATTTGTATATGACCAGGAAAAAATATCTCGGTATTCCTGAAAGAGAGCTTTGTAAGCCGTGAGTTCCTCAGGGGAGAATGCGACGCCAATGGTGATTTCTTCTATGATTCCTGGTTTGATGGAAATGTCGATTTTGATAGTGGGGGAAATGTTGGCCATGTTTTCTTCTTCAAAAGCATCAGGGGCAGGGATAGGGTTGTTGACCCAGTCTATATGTCCTGATGGAATAAAATCCTTGGTTCTGATTGCGCATATGGAGGCTTGGGTAGGAGGTTCAAAGGCTTCCTATGAGAGGAAAAGCGTTATTTGATGGAGTGCATTCCATGGGCAATTGGGGGTAGTTAGTTCCTCTAGGATATCTTCGTCGCAGTGAAAAATGCGAGAATATAGGGGATCCGGGGAAGTAACATTGGTGACTTTCACCATGTGATTGTCTTCAAGTGGTGAATGCGTAGAGGGGGCATCGCAACTATGGTGTGATGGCGTGCTTGACATAAACCAAATGTCCATATATTGTGGGTTGTAAACTATGGTCGATGATGATATTTCCTGGGATATTTCTTCTTCCGTCTTCCCCCAGCCATCACGGTGGTGTTGAAAAGTGGGGGTGAGGAAGGTGTGGTCGGAGTTAGTACTGGAATTTGCATTGGGATTCCCTCTGTTTGGGGAGGGAGGGATGGTTGAGGAACCATTGCGGGTGGGTGTAGATACCATACTGGAATATTGGCGAGCACCATGTTGGGAAGGGTAAGAATTTTGGCTACCTGTAAATCTTGTACTCCTGGTGGGGGATAGAAGAAGGGAATTTGAGTAATGGCTTGGGGGATTGTCTCCCAAACCAGGATTTGTCCCTGGGGGAGGGTGAAATCGGGGATAAGTGGTGTCATAGGGTTTTTAGGGGATTCCTGAGGTAGTATTTCTTCCACTAGTGGGACGTCAGGGAGTGGAGAAGCCTATGTGGGAGGAATGGTATCTCCAATTCCAGTTCCATTGGAAGATATGACACACACTTTTGTTGAGGGGTGAATGAGCGGTGGTGCTCCATCGTATGACCCTAGCAAGGATGGGTCTTTGAAAATTTTGGGGCCCAGATCCATGAGTGGGTATGTGTCATAACTAGTGCGAAAAAAAGGTAAGATGTTATCGATGTTGGAGAAGTGGTTAGGATCGTAATGTGAAACTTAGTCGATGGTGATGATATTCCCATTGTGGGCGAACATCATCGTTCGAAACACAAAAGAGTCGCAGCCTTCATAGAATACATGTAGCTACGTCCAAACAAGATATTGTAATTGAGCGGGCCGTCGATAACCTCAATGTCAATAAGGATGGTTTTTCCCCCGAGTTCAACGGGGACATTTTGAAAGAGCCCTTTAGGAGAATATGGTCGTATGTCATAAGCTCTCAAAGTGATGGAGGATGGTATTAGCTCAGGGGAGCCAAGTTTATGCCATACAATTTTGGACATGATGCATTTGGATTCACCTTCATCAATGATACATCGATGAACCGTGATGTTTCGAATCTTAACTGGTATCTGGAAAGCTACCAAAGCGAGGAGACAAGGTTCCCCACAATCTAGATCAAATGTGATGAGTCTACTATCAGCTGGGTCGATTGCCCCTAAGGCGGAAAGTAAGGATTTCCGTTGAGTTGGACAGGTTTAGAGGACCTCCAATACTGACATGGTTGCAAGATATTGTGCCAAGTCATCGACCAAACTATAATTGTGTGTCGCCCTAGCCTGAGGGTTGTTGACATTCCGTCGTAACGGGATGCGAGGGATACGAATGTAGGGTTCAGTGTCAGGGCGGGGAATCATCAAAGATTGTTCGGCTGTAGCTGGAGCTACTTCCGAAGTGGTGGTAGTAGATTCAGGGGGTGCATTGTATGGACGATTTCAATTTTGCAGAAGAATTTCTTCTTCACTAGTTAGGAGGATATTGTGATCCGCCAGATTTCCATGGTTTTGATACCGTCACATCTGTGGTGGGGCAGGATGCATCTCTTGTTGGGTATTCATCATGCCTTGGTGTGGAATAGGGTTTTGAAACACAGTCGGGGGTGGTTGTTGAAAATACTATTGTGGGGCCTGTTGAGGGGTAGGCAACGTTGGAGGACATGGCACGTTCATGGAATATTTCATCCATTTGAAGTCGGCAATTTGGGGACAATGGTGAGTATAATGACCATGCTCACCGCAAAGAGTGCAAGGGAAGTTCGTCTGAAGGTTTTTTTTTTGTTCCTCCCTTGGCGTTTGTTGTTATTGTCCCCTTGGGGGTTCTGGTTATCCTAGTTATGGTTTCCCCCAACAGGTTGGTTTGGTTGGGGGTTATTTCCCCCTGGTCCTGGGTTATTATTGTTTCAATTTTTTCCTTTCTTCTTGGCATTATTCGACTGATGGGTCGGATTTGTTGTATTCAGTTGTTCAAAATTTTGTAATTGTTGAATGGGAGAGGGCTGAACAAAGTTAACCCCAGCGTGTGGTTGTCCTAGTCAAGGAGCAATTGGTTGTGGAGGACCAGGAAATTGAAAATACAGTTTATTTTGTGGCAATGATCCGTAGGATGCATAGGAAGGTGTAGCGCTTTCACTAGTGCCCGGGTTATAAGATGAGGTAGACAGGGTACCTGAAATTGGTTGAGAGATCAGGCGCATCATGGGTGTCGACAAGGGTCCACTTATGGGTGGAGGAGGGGAAACAGGGTATGGTTGTTGATAAGGGGGAGGAGGGTAATAAGGTGCCCCTCCATACATCAGCGGATATTGGGGTGTATCATACATAGGTGGTGGTTTTATGTACGTATTATGGTGTGTTGTGGTACCGATTAATCCATTCACTGCATGAGACATCCCAGGTTTATCCTGGCCGAATGGTATGGGTCTCGGTGCGTCAGGTATTACTATGTATAAGTAACCCGACTGAGATTGTACTATTGATCCTTGTTGATGGCTTCCTCTTTAGATTGGGGGAAGGTGGAGGCCACATATTTGGCAAGGATAGAGAATTGATCTGAGAAACAAATCAAGGCATTGTTCTTTGGTGGTTTCAGCTTTGCATAAACTACATCGTCAACGCCATTTGTGAATGTGGTCGGCGATATGTGTGGTTGAGGATTGTTTACACTCAGAGAGCAGTTATCAACCATTTTCATGACAAAACGGTAGTTGAAATAAGGTTAGAAATGTTTTGGCCAAGGATTCAAAAGTTGTATGAGACCCTGATTTTTCATCCATATACCATTTGGTTGATGGACCAATGAGTGTGCGCTGAAAAAACCTTAAGCGGATGGAGTCGTCCATGATGTTATTTGAGAAGTACCATAAGTGTAAGGTCATGACATGGTTGACAAGATCTTCTCCCGACTTTCCTTCAAATTTGGGAATGTCTGAAGGTAGTTTGGTAGGCATATTGGGCCATGTGGGGTCATGAAATATAGGGTCATTCATGATTTTACTCAAATCAGGGATATTGAGGGACACCAAATATGGAATGGGGGGTGGTGGTGGAGGATTAGTTCCATCCATGGTAGTACTTCTTCTTTGAGAGGAAGTTTTCCCCCCGCTTCCTTGTAAAGGAGAGTCGGTGGACGGTTGGCCTTGGGAATTGGATCCAAGTAAAGTGGAACCGAGAAAAGTTGATCCCAAAATAGTAGCGCTCACAAGGGTGTGAGATGGTTGAGTTGATGAGTTGGAAAGACTAGGAATTCCTCCTAGGATAGGACGGATATTTTGCAAGCATCTGGAACGACAGGGATTATGTGGGTCCTCTATGATGTCCAACTAGAAAAGTGAATGTGTGCAAATGGTGATGAGAGAAATAAATGAACAAGAGACTTGTATAACTTGGACCTTCACAATATATGTCACAATCATATGTAATCAAATGAGCATCATACATAAATCAATTGAAAAGAAGCATACATGTGGGAAGGTGGGTTTTGTCCGCGTGGGAGAACAAATAAAACAAATGCTCATGTCCTAAAAAGACGTAACGTCCTTCCTCTCAAATAGCATTGGACCTTCCAATAGCACTCAACAGTGGGTTCTGAATCCACCGAAAGAAGAACTAGTGAAGGATGAAACAATCAGTTATAATGAGGGGTAGAGGGTGCATATCCCGAAAGAGCTGGCAATATTTCCCAATAGCCACTCAAAATCTGATCAAGGTGCAATTGCAGCCCACAATTGCCACCTAGGTAGATGTCCTAAAATTTGGCCACTAGGTACCTCGGTCAAAGTGCGGCATTTAGATTTTCGGCCTCAGAAATGGGTCACGGGCTGGATCCCTTCCAAGAGTTGGGTGACTCAAGGGTGGACTCATAGAACAACCAGACCTCGGCCTTCGACCCTTCACGGGTATATCCCTGCCTTATGGTGTTAGGAACACTTGACTTGGAGGATTGTAAAGTTCCCTATTTGTCAACTTCTAATGTTTGAAGATGTGAGAACCAGATAACGGGGGGTTATTTGGATGCCTACCCCTGAGATCCTACCTAGACTAAAAAAATTCTTTTGGCACCTCCTGTGGAGGAAAACCTAGGGAGTTTTTAGAAAAAAATTAGATGTGGTTGGTTGAGAGATTGGGGGTGTGAACCAACCTCGTTGGAATTAAGTGTGCATGGATAATTTCTTCAAGAAACAGTGGGACGTTTAGGAATCCCTTTGGAAGAAACTCACTTCAACCTCCACAATTTGAGATGAAATTATGTGAGTGAAGAGTGACTTTGTGTGTGAGAAAGTGAACAAATGTGTCAAATTTTAATAAGTTAGGTGTCAATTTGCAACAAGTGGACTTCCTTTGGTCCTTACAAATCTTGATTACCTATCTTACTAGATGTCGTTGGTACAACCTTGCGGAATTTTAAAATCCCTAAAAAACTAGCATGTGGACATATGGGTCCTTACCAATCCTTTAAACTCCCTAATGTGATTTATTATAAGAAATCTTTAAAAAACTATCCTATATTGCAAACATGTGGGCATGTATGGGCCCGTTACTTTGATCTTTAAACTCTCCTAGTGATGAAACCTAAAAAAGTAGCTTCAAAAACTATCCTATCTTTGCAACATGTGGGCATGTATGGGCCCTTACAAATTTAATATGTTTTGAAAAGAAACTAAGAGGATCCCTAGGGGGGCTTTGTCTTCTCCTAAAGATTTTAAGGGAGATGAAATGTCCCCTTAATCACTTTTCTAATTCTCAAGATCGCTCTATGGTGCGAGAGAAGAGCATCATCAATGATTAAAGTTTGATTTTTGGTCCCAATGCAAGTGTTTTTATATGTGATAGTAAATAAGATCAACTTATCTTTTACAATCAAAACAAGCCATCCATGTGGCAACTCAAAGAAAAAGAGGAGAAATAAGGTTCTTTTTAATGCCCTAAGTACCTATGTTTTGACTAACCTTTTATGTGGGAAGGGAGTCTAAGTATGGTGCATTTACAAAATGCATAAAAGTGATATTTTGAAGGCTAGGGCCTTCAAAACATCACAAAAAATATTACAATGTTGGAATTTTGGACAGATGTGCGGGTTACAGTTCAGACACAGGCACAGTGGGTGCACAATGCATAGAGAACCAAAGACTTTTTGGCACAGAATGCGCAGAGAAACGAAGTGTTGTTGGTGCACAATGATCGGAATGTGCGTCTGTGCGCTGGAACACCTGCGCACGTTCTGAGACGCGTCGGGGGGGGTTTTAAGTGGAATTCTCCTCCTCCAGCTCCAAAATTAGCTCTTGATAGGTAAGGCTAGGTTGGTTATGATCCCTGCAAGGAAAATGGGTCAAAAATAAGTGCTCAAACAGCCCAAGTAGGGAGGAAATTGATACCTTATCCCCAGTATGGTCGCCAATATGTTGTGTCATTTTTCATCACTTGAATGAGCAAAAGAAGAGTACTTATAAGTCTAGATGGGCCTGCTAGACAAGACAGAGGTTAGTGTATGAATTAAACAATCCAAGCACATGAAATAAACAAACAACTAAAGAAATAACTAAGGAAATAAAACTAAAATGCATAAGGAACTCTGAACCAAAATCAATCAACCAAATGACCAATGATTATTCCACCAGTGGATAACTACATTAGTTGGAAAACATCATAGAGAAAGGAGGACTATTGTATCCCCTCTTCCTCCTTGGGAGGGCTCTTGAATCCCCTATTGAGAGCTCTTCTTACAATGATAAACTACAAAGAAAATGGTGAAGAAATCCAAGCCTATTCTCTCAAGAGGTGAGGTGAATAGTTTATTGAGATGTTGCTAGAATGCTCCAAGAAGAAAAGAGGTTTCTTGAGGGAGGATAGAGGCAGCATAACAATACAATGAGATTCTTAAATTCTTAGTGCACCCATGGCCTCCTTTTATAGAATGTCTTTGAGTCAATATCCAACTGGTTCTTAATGTGGACAAGGGGCCCTTTAAGGCACCCTTAGGTCTTTGACCAACCCCCCATTCGAATTCAGCTTGGATTTGAGGGTTAAATCAAGTTGGGAGTTGGTCCAGAAGTGGGTGAGGGGTCGACAAGAACCAGAAATGCGTTGTTCACAGGAGTGTGCGGATTTTTTCGTACACAGTCACGCATATGGTGCATTGTGCCCTCTAAGGGCTTCTTTGGCCCGCACATTGTGTGTGCGCTTCCTTTAGTGTTTTAGCGCATGTCAATTTTTTGACCAGTTGTATAGTTTTTGCCTCTTGGAAATCAATTTCTGGTGTTACATGTGAACTAATAGGTATTTGGAGATGTTGTATTCCTGTACCCATTTGCATGCGATGTTGCGGATGAAATTTCAGTGATAACAGTACTAACCAATTTGGAAACGCACATTTTCACAATGCCCTCCACATTTCATGGACCCTCCATTGGAAATCATGATTTGAAAATTATTGACAGCACAGATATAAAAATTGGTTTCATGGGAAATGCGGCGATGAATAAAATTATGGGTGCTTCCACTATCAATAAGAATGATGACCTTCCTATGCTTAATGTAACCAATGAGCTTGAGGGTTTGGGGAGCAGAGAATCCAGTGAGAGCATTTAGGGAAATGACATGTTCTACTTCGGGAGGGTCTGAGGTAGGGGTTGTGTCAGTGGGTTTAGGTGACACGGCCACAACGGGAGCCTCAACATCGTCTTTCGAAACATCCTCCGAGATGGCCATAAAAATATTTTGTTCCTTACACTTGTGCCCAAGAAAATATTTGTCATCAAAATTATAACAAAGGCCTTGGAGTTGGCGTTCATCCATTTCTTCCCTAGTCAATTTCTGGATCTTTAGTGGAGTAGAAAGAGGAGTGGGAGTGACTGGTTTAGTGAGAGGAATAAAGGAGGGTTTTCGGTTTTGAAAAGAGACAACCTGTTGTTCTTCCTTAGCTCTTTTAGTAGCGTCCACCCAAATCTAAGGCCGAGCCATGAGCACATGGGCACGAATCTCATCCTTGAGGTCATTGATAAAACATTCTCGGAAAAAAGCATCAGACATGCCCTCTGTACAGAAATCCAATCGCTCAAAAGTGGCTATAAAGTCTTCAATTCTACCAGAGTGTTTCAACTTTGTCAAATGGCCTAAATGGTTGGTGTTAGTGTCAAAGCGTTCATAAAGCTCTGCCACAAAGTGTGTCCAAGCCACATACCCTTGGCGGGAATTTTTTCTCCATTGCCACCATTGCCAACATTCTTGATCTAGATGGAGAACACCATACCAGAGTTGTCCAACTCATCTATAATTACATACAAAGAGAAATAATGTTCCATTTGAGTTACCCGTCCAGTGGGATCCGAGCCATCAAATTTGGTCACATCCACATGCAGAAGGCATAGGTCACGCTGAAAGTGATGGGGATGAAAATTATGGGAATGAGAGGAAGTTTCACCTTCGGTTTGCAAAGGTGGGTCAGACGAGGAAATATCTGCAGGGATATGCAACTTAGCGCAAATCATCGTAGTGAAACAGACAAACTGGGTATTGAAGGATTCCAACTGGGTAGCAAGGTCTTGTTTGAGGTCCTCTATTTTGGTGTCGATGGCGGAATGCATGTTTTTATTGATGGTGGCAACATTGGCACTGAGTTGTCTCACTTATTGTTGGGTTTCTGTGAAATTAGAGTGCAAGGCATTGAAGTGAGCTTCCAAGTCTTGGATATGGGTGTGGGCCA
This sequence comes from Picea engelmannii, assembly GCA_009831015.1. Taxonomy (NCBI): domain Eukaryota; kingdom Viridiplantae; phylum Streptophyta; class Pinopsida; order Pinales; family Pinaceae; genus Picea; species Picea engelmannii. The sequence continues at coordinate 72,621 of ML818167.1, forward strand.
TGATGAAGAGGGAACACGAAAAGGGGTGGGTGGGACCACACAGAAAATGGGTTATGGGTGAAGTGTATCACAACGATCAGGGTGACAAGTGGAATCCAATGGGGTAAAGCCCAAATAAGGGTGTTGGAAGGAGGTCGAGTCCACAAAAAAATAAATTGTTGAAAAATGATAGGTATGACTGTGATAAGGGAGAAGAGAGGAATCCAACGGGATATGTCTCAAATAATGGTGCCAACAGTATCCATAAAAAAAAATTTACTCCTATGGAGTTATAATCCGATCTGAAGAACATTGCAATGACGAAATGCACAAATGCTTAAGAGGAAGAAATGTGTAGTAATTCTGCAACCTGAATGCAGGAGACACAGTTGCGCGGCAATAGATCTTGTATTTTCTTTTTTTGTTTATGTCCCAAGGGTTAGGGTATTCAAGGGTTCTATAGACAAGGGTTTTCCTTGTGCTATAGTTCTTTGACATACGTGTGGAGTCCAACAATAGTACTCGACCCAATATCTCAGGGCACCTACTAAGGACGCTAGATTGTGCCCTTAGTCATACTACCTGACTACCCAGGTACTAGAGAGTATCTTCTCGAGTGTTGTTCTCGGTGGCACTATAGCAGTCAGGCGGTCGATCGATTTATCTATGGAGGGCTTCAGGAGACCTAGGTCGATCCGTATACAAGTGGTGTCTGATGTGCTACCACTCGAAGGGGTACCAACAGGGGTTACAAGGGTGGCCAACAGATGTGTGCTTAAGTACCACTTTTATTTCATGCATGTATGAATCCCCGACCGAATTTTATGCATGTAATGACAAATCTATGTAGCTTAAAGACATTGGAATACGTCTCTACCCTGGAAAAAAAAAAATAACCCACAATTTTTTGCCGAGGAAGGTGCTCTGAAACCACTTGTAATATTCCAGATATAAAACAGTATGCAGAGCATAAATAATTAGCTAGAAATGGAAGATAAACAACAATATAACCAGAACAACATCACAATAATACCATAATAACACCAAAAATAGCACTTCGATTACTGAGAGAAATGTTCACTTTCCTCTTCGAGGGGGCAACCTCCAGCAGAGCAGAGCTCTATTACAATAATATCCAAGACAAAACTTCTCATACCCTCTACTCCTATTTATACTAAATATGTCTATCGAAAAGAACAATCTAGAGGAAGATCCTTCTAGAAGCGGAAGCTTCTATTAGGTCTTCTTACATTTGACTTATTCTTCCTTATTGCTAGGCCTTATTAATATTTACCTTTATTACATGGAAATTTATTATTCTACCTACATGAGGGGTTAGGTCCCTAACATTATCATCCATTCACGTTCAGGTCTTATCCTAGTTCTTATCAGCACATTCTTACTTATGTAGGGACATCCATTAATCCAACTAGTCAACAATTCTAATTCTTTTGTTGTTGTCATCACGCTAAGGTCTATGCTATAAAAATTTGAAAACAACAAAAGAGTTCCAATCAATAGTCCTTCTTCTCAAGGAGTTAATGCACATAATAAACAATCTCCCAAAGGTAGAATTACCTTTCAACGGGATCATCTCTTCCTTATTAAACTAGTCTTACGATTGTTCTCCAACCTATCTAGGTCGGTGTGTGAATCATGCTCTGCTATATAGGGTAGGGTAGTATTCTCTCTCCCTTAAATTTTTTCTAATAATATTTTTATGTGACTCGTGCATGAGCCCAAGCAGGCCAAGTGTTGTTTCCGTGATTTGATACCAATTTGTAACACATCCAACCCCTTAAATGGATTTTTAAGGAATGTGGTATCAGAATTTCATTTTCCTAATCCATCTCAAATCTTAGTTCCGCTATCTCCATTGAATTTTGCTCGCCACTAGCTCTCTAACGGTTGTCACCATGCTCGAATCTGAGCTCAGGATTGGGAGATATGCCCTTCCAAATTTCTTCAAGGGTTAATATTCATGGGCCATGTGGAACCTATGTGGATCCGAATCATTCATATCACCCTGAATTCTTCGATATCCCGAAGCTCCCCGCATTCCTAGGTCCATGGCAGAGATCCATCCACAATTAATCGACGGTGGATCCTTAACCTTGGGAACGCACGTGTCTAAGGTAAAATTCGGGATTCGATGCTTTTCGGTGTGCATAGTTTAATGATCCAAATCTCCCGAAGTACTTTTCTTTCAATGTGTCATGGGATTTCCACATGGCTCCGGCCTTCAGGCCTTTCTGCACCACACTATTCCAAATTCTCCAGAGTTGCGAATCATGGACTTCTGAAGACCCAGTAATTTACCATTCACGTGGCCAGGAGAACATGTACCATGGACTGACACGTGGTGAGGGCCAGGGTGACATGTGCCCTCATTAGGGGGTGACACATTTCACGTTCTAATGGGCCCAAGGGTCCACAAAACATATGTATCCAAGTGACACGTGGCACCTCAATCGTGGGTCCACGTCACCCTCGATGACATCAGCGAGCCATGTTGACCCATAACACATCCTTCTAATGTTACTTTGATCTCACGTTCAAGATCTATCCATGTACACCCCTCAGTCTACGTCTTTCGTTACTTTGGAGATTCGGCGTTCGGGAGTTTCGCTATGCAAACTCCCCATGGCTCCTAGAGTTGGTCAGCGTCGGGCTGACCACAGTCTATACCTGATGGTTAGGGAGGATCCTGAAGGGTCCTTAGATCCATGACTCACATCACTTCGTTGATTCTGTGGTCGGGAGTTTTGGAAGTGTCACACCCCCAAATCCTCTGGAGTGTCTAGTCTCTAGATTATCAGATCTGGTGACACGTGTCCTTAACGATGGACGACTGATATGGACTATGTTTTTCACTATTTCGAGAGCCTTCACACTTTAATGTCCCTACTCCAACTTCCTTTAGAGTGTCGAGTCTCCGGACAACGAGATCTCTTGCCACATGGATGAAACAAGTAATTTCCAGAGATGACAAGTGGCAAGGAAGAGAGGACACGTGCCCCTTCAGTGGGTGACAGGTATCATGTGTTAATGGACCTATAGGGTCTATGAAACACCAAAATCTAGGTGACACATGGCACATTTATCTTCGATCCACATCACCCCACTTTTTCCTTAATGCACGCATACTCCTAAAAGTCCTGAAATCTCTCCACATGGCCTCGGTCATTCAGCGATCGGCATTCGGCATTTGGCACTTGAATGTTCGGCATTCGACATTCGGTGTTCTACGTTGAACGTCGGTGTTCTACGTTGAACTTCCCTCTATGATACTACACCCCAAATCCTATGAACTCCTGAAATGGTCAACGTCGAACTGACTATATCGTAGATCCAACTGTTGGAATAGTTCCCGGACATCCTCAAATATACGGCCCAGATTAACTTCAGGCTCCGAGACTTCGGGGGATCCATCTCCCCTATGCAGAATACCAAAATTCGTTGAACTCGCGAAGACTGAAGGAGTCTAGGGGTTAACACTTGTGCTCCTTCTCCAAATCCAACGTTCATGACAGACCTTGGATCCTCTCGAACAGATCTCGTCCGCTCATCTTCCAAATGAAAAGATCTCCCCTGTAGAGACTTAAATCTTTCTATCCTTCCTGAGCTTCGTCAGTTATGAAAGACTTAGGCACTAGCGCGCATTTTTTACTCTTTTTCCTGAGCTTAACAGAATCCTCCCAGGAGACTCAAAATAGCTGGGAATGTTGAAATATATACGGGAAACTAAGCCCAAGGTCGACAAACTCACAGTTCATTTTCTTAAACTTGAGCCACTACAGGGCTTGAGAATTTACACGTACAAACCATATAGTTCCTTACTTTCTTAAATACACAATCAAGCAAAAGATAAAGGAACACAGTCTAACCATCAAGCAACATGCACATCCATGAAACATTCAGAGGATATCCAACTTTATTTTACAGTTACAACTCAAATATACAGGGTATGGGAATACTTATCTATTTTTTATTGTAGCCAACTAACTGATTGTGGGTGTTCGCATTTCCACCCAACCATAGGCTCAGAGGCATTCATTCTTAGCACTCTGGCCACCCCCGTGTCGAGCCATGATATCACTAGGGAATTATGCCATTTCTTAGAGACCTTCTCTCTGTCACATCACCCATGCGAGGTTTATCATATGCTTCCCCAGCATCAAGCGCACAGCCTTCCTCCTTTCTTCTACAGGTCTGGATTGCACGTTCCCCTCTGTGCATGCATTCTTGTCTGGTGTCTCTCCTTCTTTCTGTAGAGCCTCCTGTGTGCACCTCTTCCTCTTCCTCCTTATTGTCTTCTCGTTTGTCTAATTTTTGTATATATTTTTCCTAGGATGGTTCTCGACCTATCATTTTCCTTCTATCATAAAGAAGCTCAGGTCAGCCTGGTCTGCCAGACCCTACGGTACTTCGGGCTGACATTCTTTTTTCAGGCCATGCTTCCATTCATGGGGGTGGTTGACTATTCAACCATCAGTCCTTCCTTCATTAATTGATTCCTCCCCTTGGGATCCGGAGGGGGTTTATCATTCCCAACAAGGAGAAATTTGGGGTCATTGGACATAATGAACCCTCTCTTATAGTTTTCCCATTATTTTCTCTAGTGGTATCATGGCCAATACTTCAAGGCTTCACCCCCACAATCAGTCATTGGAAATCTAAACAATAATACATTTACATCGTTCACATACCTTAGCATGGTAATCATAATTAACAATTAATTTCAAGTTGGGGGGAAATAGGGGTGTTACATGAGCCTTGTATTTAGAGAATCAATCACCTTCATTAAAAAAACTTTTCTCCCAAAAATGTGATCATCTATTGTCCCTAATATTTGTGTCTTGGGTAATCTCACACTTCAAATGGATGTACATGTACCACTTTTTCTATCGACAAATTCAAGAGTTCCTCGTGTTCTGCATAAAAAAATATGATATGTGCATTGCACCTACCTCAAATATGCCTCCTATAAACCACTCATAAAGCACGCTAACAATAATATTTAAAGCAGTGCCAATAGAGTTGATGTCAACATGCTCCTCTTGGGATTTCTAATTAAATTTATTTAACTCGTTAATGACATTTTCAAGTAAATGCATGCAAATTTGTACTTAGAAATGTTTTTTTTCCAACTCATGCATTTTTTCTCCTCAACTCAATATTTTAACAAAGCAAGCAATAGCTTAACAAGTCTTTCTATGACCTTGCCTCGAAAGAACCACTTAATTTAATGAATTTGTAATACCTCTAACTTAGTGATTTGAAATAATTTCATTAACTCTTTCAATTTTCCATGTCTTCGAGTATATTTCTTGAGCCACGAATAAACTTTCTTTGTAAATTTATTAACAAATTGCAAATATATAAAATGAGATGAAACATCATTTGTTGCAAATGATTCTTAATAATCTATGCAATGGATATCAAATAAATGAGGAGCATCTTGACATACCTAAGTAATTAAACCTTCATGAATATCCCTCATGTCAAAAGTCATATTATATCCAAATCCATCTAACTTCATCAAGCATAGACCCATATGTGCTAAAAGAGTTGTCATTCCATCATACATCGACTAAGTTGTTCCATCCTCTATTTGAAGTAGGCATATGAATTTTGTGATAGATAGAACTCTTCCTTCATTTTTCAAATATGTAATATAAATATAATCAAAGATTGTTAAATAGTTTTATATGTATTTTTTTCTATTAAAATGGAGTAAAATGGGCTATGGTAAAGCTCATCTTTTAACTTTTTCCAATATACCTCCTTAAACTTTTAAAACCTCTTTTTAAGATGTCATATTTGTATATGAAAGTGTTCATCTATTAGAGCCATGTGTGAAGTAAATTTGTACTTATTCCTCTTGGTCAGCTAGTCTGCAAGAGGATATAAATGATTGTGATGTAATTAACTTACACACTTTTGAAGGTATATTATTTGGTTTCACCATTTCAAGTACATTGTTTGGCTTCACTGTAACCTTTAAGCTTTCTATGGGATAATGGGGAAGTATTTTTCATGATGTTTTACATAATTAATAAAATATCAACCCCTCTCTTGCTTAAATCATAAAACACCAAGTTGATCATGAACAACAGAGGTATTCTATATACACAAACACAACTTGTTGGAGTAAAATTTTCTTATATGTCCTTTTAAGCATGGATTTGTTGATTTCTTAAATGATTATCCTTAGCTTTATGAATTTGTGCAATTATTTTCCCCTAACCCTACAAACCCATCGTTATCCTTGAAACAAATACTTCTCACCAAGATCCATCATGTGTTCCTTACAAGCAAGGTCTAAGATTCCATGGTCATAAAGTTCCCTAAAAAAACCCATGGGACTAAAAAAAAAAGCATTATGTTCATAAGCAAAGATAGAGACAACTGATGTTCCTTCTAGTAAATATAGTGGTGCAAATGAATAAATGATTTGACCATGTTAGAAATCCTTCATTAAAATGGCCCTTCAAGAGTTACTTGGGAAGGTGACCTTGTGTGAAATCACATAGAACTAATCCAATCATGCTTGAAATTCACCAATATAGATCTATCAATTGGCCTAGGTATACCAACCACATGCTTCTATGGATTTCTACCTAAGGTTGATATTGAAAATCCCCATAACATGGTTACAATGTGCTTATGTTTTTGTTAGCTTCACAATGTCAACTCAACCACCAACTCGATCATCATCCCACTCCATCTCAAAATATCCAACATCTGGTTCTAATGGTCATGATGATGATCCAATAACATCTATAATAGTGGAATACATCCAAGGGGATACTCCAAACCCTTTCTCAAGCGGAGTATATCCACATTTCCATGTCCAATAACTATGCAATAACAACACAAGCCAAAAAACAATGACTCCCCATAAAAATAAAATATCAAGGTTGGTCACAAAGAGTCTTCTAAATAAGAGTACGTCATTCGTCACCCGAGTCACCTCACACATTCTATGACATAAGATGAAATAAACGGGCACATTTCATCAACTCTCTACTCAATGATTACAAAGTTGTTTAGTGTGAATAAGTTGGTCATCTCAAAAACAATGCAGAGGAGGGTGTCAAGTAAGTTTTTGAATATAGCTAACAAGGTTCATGTTCTAGTAAGGAGTCCTTTACAAGCTCAGGGATCCAAGTACAATAGGTAAAAGTTATGAAGTTGGGAACTAGTAATGAGAGCTCTCCATTTTTCTTAAATGGATGGTCAATATCATTCTTTTCTTGAGATATTTTACCTTTTCTTTAAATTGGAGTCCAAACTTTATCTGTCAAGACCCACTTTTACCAACCAGTTTATTGTCATTCATTTCCTATCCATGTTTACCCTCCTTTACTACCATGTTTTTAAGAACTAGTTTGATGTCTTTCATTTGTTATCCATGTTTACCCTCCTTTCCTACCATGCTCCTAAGCATGCTCTTGTCTATATTTGATTCAGAGTATACTCGTTACCAACATCCTACCATTATGTCTACAATTCCCTGTATTATCTATCTTTGCTACCTCCTTCAAAGGGAAATCCTTGATCAAATGACTATGAGAGAAAAATGCCCAAGAAGCATTAAGTAGATTAAGAGAAAACATCTTAGAAAATGCACCCATTGTACTAATTGAAAACAAATTTATAAAATTAGATTATATGTTTGATCAAGGTCAACATATACCTAGGAATTTGGTCTCATCAATCTTGCATCTCCTTTATCCCCAACCAACCCTTGACCAAAATGTTTCACAAGTTTGTCAATACATGTGAGAAAGTGTTATGGTGTCTATAGAAAATTTATCCATGAGGGATACCAATTGTAAACCATAATCACACAAAATTCATCCCAACAAAGATATGGCTCCAACAATTGTCCAAGCCCCATTCCACAACACACCCTAAGACACATCCTCAAAGTCAAAATCCAAATGAATATAGCCCTTCCCAAGCCCCCATGCATACTTATTTATGTCTCATTCCAACAATGTTTTGCAAATTTAAAATGTACAACTCTTTTCTCCAATTTTTCAGCTACTAATTTAGAGAAAGAATCATCCTCGCGGTTCATATCAAACTCACATAGATCCATTTTTGTATCCATCAAAGGGTGTCCCTTATTGTCGAAAACAAAATTAACTCTGTGATATATGGCACCCATACTTAGATTGTTAGTTGAATTAGTGAAAGTCACTATGCTAAAAAAATTTATAATGTAAGTACATGTTTCCTTAGGTTACATATGATTGATCAAACAAGGACAGGGGGCGACCCTCCATTGTTGCCTTACATTAATTGTGCCTGGCTACCAATTGTTTGAAGCAAGAGTTTTTTCCCACCTGCCATCCTCCTTATCTTTGTTGAAAACTGATCTCAAACACTTAGCCAACACTAGATTTCAACCTCCTATAATTGTTCAACAATAAAGCAATGGAATATCATGCATTTATTGTAACTATGAGAATAAATACAAGATACTAAGCCATCTGAAAATATAGTAGCGGAATATAAATGAATAGCAGTGCATTCACCACAACATTTGACACATTGAATTTTTGGGCAATGCCCCTAGAAAAACCCAACATGGGAAAACCAGTCCAAGAGAGTCTAATTTATTGAGCTTCATGGGAGAAATTCTGAGTTTACAACCGCGGTCTTCTACACATTAATTAAATAGATTTGAACTTACAAACTGTTCCCACAAACACATATATTCCTATGCTAAAAACCCACATTATCAGCTATATAAATCTACCTCAAAAACTGTGTCAATAATCAACAATATGGTCTCTATTGTACGGTCTTCAACATTAGCAAAAATTCCTCAGCATTTGTACACAGTAACAACAGTCTTATGGACCGAAACTCAGCAACCTCGGTGCCTAGAAATATGTGTCATCTACATCCCTCTCTCCCTCTTGGAAAGTGCGCTCGTTCTCTTCTTGTCCTTCTCCTTTCTCCTTCAGCTCAACAATCTCTTGGAATTCTCTTGGAATGTGAATGACTCTTCACATTTCTATCAACCTATCCTCCCAAAAAGTGTGTCCCATCTCTCCTCTAGTATTCATTTTATTACTCATTAATGAGTAACTCCTCTAACCCTTGGTCTCCCTTGAGTGACTCTTCACCTTCCCTTGAGATCAACGGTCGCGACTTAATATTTCGATGAGTTCACTTAAATCACTTAAGTGACTCACTTTCCATAGTCACTTTTACCCATTAAATATTAAAAGGCTCAACCTAACTTTATAAAATCACTTTATGAAAACACTTCATAAAGTCACTAGAGAGAAATATGTTTGATCACTTCTACATGTTGGGTGTGTACCTTCGAGCTACCAAAATATAACACTCCTTCTTAGCCAGGGAGGTACTTATGGTACCTCCACCAAAATCTGTCTCCAATCCCATCATGTTCTCTGGTGTTGTAGCCGCTCCCATTGCACTGGAAGCCTTTGATCCCTCTGAACACGAAGCATCTCCAGCCACCTTCGTTGATCTCTGATGTGAAGACCTATCCATCCAATGTCCTTCTCTGAAGCCTCACTATTGTTTGATTCAAAATCCAACCACCCATTGAATCCAAACTCCATACTCCCTCTCGAACTCAACTCCAAACTCCCTTTGAAGCCAACCTAAGGCTAGCTATGCTCTTCCTTTTGCATGATCTCTAGATGGAAATCCTTCTCCGCCTATCTGAGACCTCCTTGAATCAAATTCATTCTTGATCCAAGCCTTGATCTTGGAATCTCACCAAATATCCTAATATTGGCATCTCACCAAAGATATCAACCTTGGCATCTCACCAAGAGACTTCTGATTTCCCTTCCTTCTTCCAGGAAAAACCTCTCTGCTCTCACTGCAAATCAAGTGCCAAATATCTTGTCTGTTGAACCTCATAGCTCATGCTCTAGTACCATGTTTAAAATTGATCGCAAACACTTAGCCAACACTATATTTCAACCTCGTATAGTGATCCGAGAGGGTCTCCACACATGGGAAGGACTTCTAAGTGGTGACAAAGTGGTGAAAGTGGTGAACTTATGAGTTTATGAGTTTTATTTTCTCATGCACTTTATTAATGCTTTGTGAGAAAAAGGTCTCATCCATTCATATGCTTTTATGAGATGCTCATGCATTTAATTATGCTTTATGATCTTTTGAAAAACTCATACATTATTATTCACTTTTGATGTAAAATGATTAATACTTGTGAGGGAAATTAGACTCACGTATTTATCATTAAATTATAATTTTGGAAATTGGTTTTTAT
>ML818167.1:103388-115011 GCA_009831015.1 Picea engelmannii
AAGAAGAAAAGTATCAGCACTGGATGAATTATATGCCAGATAGGAGATTCCATAGAGGCAAAAATCCAGGATCCAATGGTTAAATGAGAACTGAATGCAGCCTTCTTTCACTAATCCACTCAAAGAAGAAGAGAAAGAAACAAAATATGAAGGACTTATACAGCTGGGGACTCCTTAGTGGAAGATCGGGTTTCTATCAAAAAAGAGGCATCAAGCTTCTTTGACTTCCTCCTTACAGACCCCAGGATAAATTTCTAGGAAAGAACTGGGTCTTTATCTCTAATTCCACAAACAATCTCGGAATAAGATAACAGCGTGATGTTAGCTCCTATACACCCTGAAAGAACTCAGATCCATGGTCTTCAATAAGGGATAGGAAGAACATACACCAGTGTTTCTCCTCCTAAACCAAAAGTTTCATCCAGATTCAATGCCCCAAAAACAAGAAGACGGCAGTGGAGGCTTGTAAAATTGGGCTAAGGCCACGAAAAGCACACAATTTTAGAAAGACAGAACATGTTGGTATTGAGTGCTGATGGGATCTTTCCCAGGACCATCACAACTAAAACGCTCAAAGCTTGCCAGAAAGACTTCATTTGCAGGCATTACAAATTCATAATAGCAAATAGAGATGGGAAATTAAGAAAGGCCATCTTTGGTAAGGACTGGCAGTGGAGGATGTAATCAAGACAGAAAAATGCACTTCTGTTAATCTAGGTTGCACGAAACATCGAAACGGGTACGCTGTGGAAATGTGACCCCTCCCCCCAAAATTTTGGAAACAAGGAAATACAGTATTATTATTATTATAATATGACTTAATTCATCATTGTTTTCTGGTCATTAGGCATTTGTGTGCTTGCTGCAGTACCAAAATGCAGACCCACACTTCATGGTGCATTTTCAAATCGCAAACGGCCCTGAAAGGTTTTTGGGGCAGTTCAAAATGCATTTCAGCATTTCCTTCCCAGAAACCAGCAGGGGTGTTTCCTGCAACTTAGGTGTTAGTTCAACATTGATGTTAGAGTGACCAGCTTCACATTTCAAGCAAGTAGAAGGATCGCTGCCATCAGTTAAGTATTTCATTTTTTGTGTGGCCAATAAGAACTTCTAATAAATGTGCTTATAAATTCAGATTTGGGCTTCCAAGGGTTATGCATTCACATTTCCTTTGGTTAAATGACTGGTGTTGCAAGATGGCAAGTGTACAGTTTGTCACATAGTGCTTTGAAGCATGGTTAGTGACTGTAGGACATGTCTGCCACATAGTGGCTAGCTGTCAGTAAGATTCCACATGTTTAAATCTTACAAGGTTACAAGGCATAGATCTTATAGTCGACTGAATAACACAAAGATGTTGATAGTATTACCTTCATGCTCACATGTGGACAAATCACTTGCATTCAAATTGCCAGTTCTTTAAAATTAGAAGAAAAAAAAAAGAAACACCACGAAAACTTGTAGGATTTCAAGTTGGCAGATGCATTGACCTGATGTAAACAAGGCAAACTACGAACCAACTCTCCTTCATTAACTTGTTCGAGACAAACACTGCAAGTCAGTTCTTCTTCCCGGCCTTTTCCACTACCTTCGATGTTCTCTGAATCAGTTTTCTTCTGTTCAGACAAGAAATATGAATCAATAACAATATTAAACCGTGATACATATAAAAATTCCTAACAAAAATGACATCTGCAATGGACTAGACCAATGATAATATTTAGATCTATAACATAAACATGAGAAATAAAGGAAAAACAATGAAGCAGTGTATCACGATAGGCAATGTGGGAGTAAATATGTCAACAAACATGTAATTATTTAATTAGAATGAAAATGAAGAGGGAATAAATATGCCAATGAGCGTGTTATTAATTAATTAAAGAGATCACTGAAATATCAACTATCAGCGTCCAAACTATTTCACCTAGTATATAAATTCAGAGCAATTGAATAAGCAGTACACGTTGATACCTCCTTAAATGGAGGTTCTCACTTTACTATGTGACACAGTTATGATAAAAACATCTGCGAAAGACTAAAAAATTAAAAGTGGTCAATGCTATATGACTATCATAATCATGTCATATATACTATAGGAGCGCCTCATGTATTTCCATCAAATAGTACAACAAAAAGTGATTGTAAAGAGAGATGATGCAGAGATTGATCCAAAACGAGATGGTAAAGAAAGATGATGCAGAGCTTGATCCAAAAAGTGATGGTAAAGAAAACTTGATCCAGAAAGTGATGGTAAAGATAGATGATGTAGAACCCGATCCAGAAACTGATCGTAAAGAGAGATGGTACAGAGCCTGAACATGTCCAGGCTTGCAAATGTAGGATTGCAATATTAATCATTATCCACAACAGCAAACTTTCACTAAGGTTGCAAATAATAACTGCTGTTATATAGAAATTGATAGAAGGATATCTATCTGGAGTCATTTTGGTTACTTCGTTCTCTTTGGTAGAAATTCTCATTTTCTTCCAAGTTGAACTCCCTATAAATGTTGTGCATCATTTCTTGTGGATATGCCAGTGAATTACCTAGTAGGTCGCACATCATGGCAGATGCAGTCAATGTCTAGTATCTCGACTAATGCAACTGAAATCAGGAGTCCTTCTATTATCTACAGTATTCTTGATCTGACTAATTGAAACAAGGATTTGGTAAGTAGAGCCTCATCTGTCCTTTGATCTTTTCTCACAATAATTGCCTCCTATAAAAGAAAATATCTGTAAAGAAGAGGCATAAACATCATTGATCTGAATATGAGATAAAATCTGGATCTATCTGGATGCCTTTATAGGCAGTCGTAGCAACTTTTATCTTATAGTAGACTAGGTGTGAAAAAATAAATACACATCATGTCTTCCTCAAATGATTACTTGTGACAGAACCATTGGACTCAGGGCAATATGATATTCAATCTCCATACACATGTTATGTTTTCTGACAGGAAATGTCACCCTATACAACATGTGAAAACGCAATTGCCTACAAGTTAAATAGTGCCATCAGAGCACAAATAAGCAGTCTGAACTAGATTCAATGCCAGGCAATAAGCACGTGAAAGCACAAATAGCCTGGAGGTTCAATGCCAGTAGACTTTCCAAGGAATATACACTATAATAAGATGCCATCTTAGGAATAAGGGGATTAGGAAAAGAAATCCACATGCTTTGAAGGTCAACCCAATAGATGTTCACCTTAATCACATATGAAAGAGCACAACCAAGTCAAAAAAAAATCTCAAATTAACAAAGGCCTAAAGCCACAACTTAGAACATGGTATACCTCCCGTGTGCTATTTAGTCTAGTTAGCAAAAGATTTGAGAGAACTAAGCACTAATAGTTGTCCCACAAGCCTAAAACACACAACATTCATATAAAACAATGTAGTTATCATAAATATACCTTTATCAAGATCTCAAAATAACATTAGTACTTTATCAAGATCTCAAAATAACATTAGTACTTTCTGGACAAGGGCCGGCATGGTAACTTTTCATAAAATGCAATTATAGTGCTAAGAGAACAACACATCAAAATAAGCTATATTGACTAGTTCGTGCTACCTTGAACTACTTTAGATCCTTTTTTTTCAAAGGAAAACCTCGTGGGAAACCCAGGGAATTCTTCCCCACATTCATGGATGGCATCCCTAGTAAACCCATCAGCATATACTAGTGCACCTCAGCCAGGGGGTTTCAAACACAGCTTCTGCTTGCACGGAACTAGCCAAATGCCCAGCAACATTGGCAAAAACCAGTTTTGCTAAACCCTTGGGTTTGTTTGGATCTTATTTATACACTGTTATGCCAATTTTAAGGTATGGATTATCCCATACAGCTTCTTGAATGTGAGGTTACATTTAAGTTGTCAAATTTGTGCTATATTATATAACAATTCCATAATTGCAAAGTAATTAAAATGCCATCATTACATAATGTTCTAAAGATATAGTAGATTTGCCACGAGAAAGTACCATAAAAGCATACATTTATTGTAGATCAGGCTTGCCATTAAAGATGGATTTGATTTTTCAAATCAGTAAAAGTTTCCTTCAGTACTAAAAGTATCCCACCATTTTTGGATAGATCTTATAGTTACACTGTAGAATATTGAAATCAACATCACGGAAACAAGCAACAGCAATTATATTTATTTGGCTAAGATGTTACTTACAACTAAGAAATCTTACCATTTCTTTTGAAATGCTACTTACAATTATGAAACTCTTATGATATGTTGATTGCCTTGTATCAAACATCAGTCGAGGATGGATTGAAAATCTATGTGGTCAATAAGGGCAAAAGGCTGATATATTAATCAAAATCTAAAATAAATTGAAATTGATTTCTAAGAAACAAATAAGGTCAAAAAGATCTCCCATTGTCATGCAACTAATTTATGGAAAAACTGTGTTATCTACCTTTTGGATGGAAAAGGTAAAAAAAAAAACATAAATAAATTACTCTTTTTGCACTATATTATATGGTGAACAGTATGCAAGATGAACCACATTGCACAAACATGTCACTTGCAACACCATTACTAACGGAATTTCTAAAACAGGTATCCCTTTATTTCATGGCTTTTCTCTAAAGGTTATCCCTTAAGCAATTGATGAAGAACAAATTACATAAAAGGGAATAACTATAACTACATCGAGGAAAGGATGTTACATGGAGGTCAAATAGCAACAAAGGATGGATGGAAGGTTAAAGATACAAGATAGAAGTTGAAGGCCCGATGGTTACAGGGATTACATGAACTACACTACTTTAGCTTGATATGTTATTGGTAAAAAAAAATAAAGATCAAAAGAGAGATGACAAATGTTATTATACTATGAAAGCTCTATATTACTAATTAGATGAACCTAGATGGCGGTCCCTACTCAGCTGACTTGAACTGGGGGCGATGTGTGTAGTGATTGGATTTGCTTGAATGTTCTTTCCCTGCTGCTATATTCCATTGGTAATGGCGTTCCACAATTGCCAATATCTCAAATGTTCAAATGTAAAGGAGCCTAAAATGCAAACAGCTACCTAAGGAAGAATTATAATAGGAGAATATGAGGTGATATATATGAACTCTCAAGGACATTACTTTGGGCATCCATCTCTTACTTGAGTGTTTATAGGATGTGATTTCAATGTTGGCAATCACTAAATTGTTCGAATGTAAAAGATTCCAAATCATGGACAAGGCCATTCTCAGGAACAATGTTAACGGCAGCACACTGAATCATATCAATGCACATGAGAAGGCATTACATCTTGGGCATCCATCTGTTACTGGAGTGTTTACAGATGCATATTATCAATGAATTGGTTGTGCAGGATCTTGGAAAAACATTAGAATATATGTTCTTTCAGACATTGGAAATAAACTGAAATATTGTGCATCCTATCATGGTTAAAAATAGGCACTACAAAGTAGGCACTGTATATCAATCCATACATATACTGTCAAAGCAGAACATATTGTTGATAGATATCCTGTTTCCTCTATGCACAGCAACAATTAGCCTCTAGAGCCCAGCAAAAAAGTTTTCTTGGCTCTCTCTTTACAACAGGAGGGAAGTTGTTATCCAAGAAGGAATTTTCCTCCTAGTCGAATCTTTGAGACTTTGAGAGAGGGGACCCGAGATAGGTATTCTTGGAGATCTTTAAAAGAACTTATTGCTGTATAAAAAAATGCAAGTCCCCTCATGAGCACTACTTTTATTTTTGACAAAGAGACAGATTCAAATTAACTTTAAATCACAAGGAACTAAGGTAGAAATAGAGGGTGTAACCTAATGGTAAACTCATCTTGAAATACAACACTTATGCTCTTTATGGATGGATTAAGCAAAGACATTCAGTCACTGATAGGCTTACATATGAAAATTGAATAATCTAGAAGCCAAATTGGTTAAAAGGAATTGATTCTATATGGAGATCCATGTTGGACATGTGTTGTACTCTTTGTAAGCAGACCTAGTCTCATCCCAGAGCAAAGGAGGTCCGAGGGGGTGATCCCCACCCCACTAGGGGGCATGGGGGGCCAGTGGGCCCCCCATTGAGGATTCAGAGGTGGAGCCCCCGAAATAAAATTTTGGATCCATTTTGGAGTTTTCGGCCAATGGTTTTTGGCCCATTGTAAACTAATTCCAGTTAAGGAAATAGGGTTGTAATCTAATCCAGATTAATAGATTAGGGTTTTGGATACTATGGAATACTTACATTGTATCGTAAATAATGAAATTAAACAATCAGAGAGAGAGGAGCAACTCTCAGTTAGGCTGGTTTTCCCGATTAAAAGTTTCCAAGGTAAATCTTTGTGTACTATGTGTGTGCCATTGTTATTTCGTGTGTTTTAGATTTTGTTAATATTTCTTTTCTTGCACAGGTTTATTAAACTCTTCATTTGGTATCAGAGCGAGGTTATAGGCTTCAGGGGGATGCCTTTGTTGCTAGGGTTTAGCTCATTCCATAAAGAGCAAAGGTATCTTGGGTCTATGATAAACCTTACTTTGAGTGGGAGCTTTATGCAGTAAATCTTGTGTAAAGAAAATGGAAATCAATTCAAGAATAGAAATAGAGAAGTTTAACAGCAAAAGCTTTGAGTTGTGGAAGCTAAAGAAGGAAGATCTTCTTGTACATAAAGAATAGTAGATTGTTGTGGATCCAAGTACAAAACATACTGGTATGTCGAAAGAATATTGGGAAAAGTTGGAAAGAAAGGAAATCAGTACGATTCGACTCTGCCTCTCAAATTCAAAATGTCTCTGGACTCTAGAGAAGATACTACTAAGAAGCTATGGGAAAAGTTAGTCGTATCAATCAAAGTCACTAGTAAACAAGTAGTTTCTTCGAGAGAAGTTGTATCATCTTAGGATCGAGGTGTTGAATTTTCCAGCAGATTCAACCCTTGGTATGCACTAATACCACGTTGATATTCATCCTCTACTCAACACTTGGTAGTTAGCTCACAATAAAATCACTTTATCTATTAAAAGCACAGCCGAGTAATCAACTAAACATGCAGCGAAAGAATAAACAAGGACACCAAATCAAGCACATAT
This sequence comes from Picea engelmannii, assembly GCA_009831015.1. NCBI lineage: Eukaryota > Viridiplantae > Streptophyta > Pinopsida > Pinales > Pinaceae > Picea > Picea engelmannii. Next base: position 110,471 of record ML818167.1, read on the forward strand.
AAACACCAATATTTTCGAGTATAAACCCCTGGAAAAACCCCGGAGGGAAAACCAGTCCAATGATGCTTTTATTAAGGTCAAATCAAGGCTCCCATAACAGAGAAAATGGCCCAATGAGATAATTATACACTGCAGACAAACCTAGCAACTTTTGTGTTGTTGTATGACCCTGTATCAGCTCGTTTCTCGAGGCATACGTGATCCATCCCACTGTGAACCACGTATATATGCGACTGTCTACACTGTGAATCGCGTATCCATACAGAAAACTCGTACCACAAGCTCCATACAATCTGATTCTTCCTTGTGGCTTCTATCCTTTGAAACCCACCTACGACTGCCTCTGCTCTCTCTCCTCCTTGACCTGTATGACCTCTAGATGGAAGTCCTTCTCCACCTATCCAAGATCTTGAATCACGGTCCCTTGTGATCCAACCCTCTGATCAACACTTGAATGAAATCTCTTTACCCAACCTGTGAGATCTCCTCACTCTAGTGTAAGCAAAAGTCCTTATTTGCTCCTACACTCCTCACACTAGCAAAAGTCCTTCTTTGCTATCCTCGACCTTAGTCTCTCACCAAAGTGACTTCCTCTCAAAGTCTCTCACAAGTGTATCTCACACGAGTCCCGACTGTGTCGACTCCCTCGACACAAGTCTCTCGACCTCAACCTCTCGTCAAAAGTCTCTGACTTTGATCTCCTATCAAAAGTGATTTCTCCTTTACCCCAACCTTGTTGTTATAATCATGAGTTAGAATTTATTTCTAATCTCCAAAGTGATCTACGGTTGAGATTACTTCTCACGCTCACTTAAGATTTAGATTACATGTTGCATGTTAAGCACATTCCTTAAGTAACTCAATTACTAATAAAAACACATTTACTTTAATTAATTCCTTTTAACTAAAGTAAACTCACATTGGGCTTTCGAAGACTTCCACATGCTAGACACAAGCAAATGCGGAAGTACCTGTCTAATGCCACCACAAACATCAACAAGAGGATGGTGACTCAATTGATATTAAGATGGAGGAAAAAGATAAGTGCTTTACCTTGTTATTTTATTTTCCAGACTCTTGGGATAATCTTGTTGTAGTACTTGGTAGTACTACTCAATCCACATTAAAGTTTGAGGATGTCATTGCATCCTTGTTATCAGAGGAAATGAGGAGAAACCCCATGGAGAGTGCGGCCAAGGATCTTTTATCTATAAGAGGTCATCCCTAAAAGAGGAAAAATAAGTCTTCGGGAGGCAAATCTAAATTTAGAGGTAGATCTAAATCTCTAGGACAATCTACAAGGAAATATTGGAAATGCAGTAAAGATGGGCATTACAAGAAAGATTGCAGATCTAAGAATGTTGATAAAAGTAAGGGATCCGATAATGCCCCTTCTACAAAAACGAAAAAACCTCCATGAAAGGAGGTGACACTTACTTGGCATCTACAGGTAGACATGCAAATCATGATGTATTGTTGATCAACTAGGTTGTTTCATTTCATATGACTCCTCACAAGGAGTGGTTTTGTGAATATGAAACATAAAATGGAGGTGATGTTTTCTTAGAAGACGACTCGATAACCAAAATCACATGATGTGGAAGGGTCAAGTTGCTACTCAAAGATGAAAGGATTAAAACTCTCATTGGGGTTCTGCACATTCTAGATCTAGCCAAAAACCTGATATCTATAAGTAAGATGGGTGATGCAAGCATGCATACTATATTTGAAAATGACACATGCAAGATGCTTCGATGAGCGATCATGTTGATGAAGGCAGTTCAGATTGAAACTCTATACAAACTATTGGGAAGCACTATTAATGATGGGTGTAACAGTTATGTTGTTCTTGAGGGTAAGAATGAAGAAGACAATACCCCTAATATCCCTACAATGTTATGGCATCAAAAACTGGGACATATAAGGTATGGTTTCAGGTATGTCTAATTGCTCGTTAGATTTTGATTTCTATGAACATTGTATATATGGTAAACAGAATCAGGTGAGATTCACATCTGGTGTTATAAGAGCAAAAGAAATCTTGGGGTTAATCCACAATGATGTGTTTGAACTTGTTCCTGCTCCATCACTAGGTAAATTTATGCATTATGGTTCATTCATAGATGACTTCTCAAGGAATACATGGGTCTCTTTCCTTCAAAAGAAATCTACGGTTTTCAGTAATTATAAAGAGTTTAAGGCTCTTGGAGTGAACCAGGCAGAGAAGAAAACAAAGGTGTGGAGGACAAATGATGGTGGACAGTTCTATGGAAATGAGTTCAAGGAATTATGTAAGAAGTGCAAAATAGCAAGGCAAAAGACTACTCCATACACACCTCAATAGAATGGAGTTGCAAAAAGAATTAACGGAACGTTGATAGAAAAGGCAAGTATGCTCAGTTGTGCAAGGTTACCACGGGAATTCTAGGCAAACGCAATGGATACTGCTTGTTACCCAATAAATCGATCACCTACATGAGCACTAATTGACAAAACTCCACGAGGGATGGACTGGTAAAAAAACCTCTTAAACATCTTAGAGTTTTTTATTGTGGTGCTTATGTGTGTGTTTCAAGGGAAAATAGGACTGAATTGGATAATAAAGCTACAAAATGTATCTTCATTGGTTATAAAGATGGTATAAAAAGGTTATAGACAGGATAACCTTGGATAACTTTGGAACCCGGTAACAAAGAAAATTGTTTATAGACAGGATATTGTATTTAGAGAGGTTAAAGCTATTTCAAAATAGGAAGTCCAACCAAAGGAAGAAGAACCAAAGACACTAGAGATTGAATTGGAGGGTGAAGAATCTGACTCAACAGAAGAAGATGAACTAGAAGAGAAAGAACCTCAGACTCCATCCTTGAGAAGATCAATTCGAGAAAGAAGGCAACAAGAAAGGTATACCCCAACTAATTTTTGTTCTAGTTTTGTTCTATCGATTACTGATGACGATCCTAGAACTATTAGAGAGGCAGTGGATTCAAAGGATACTAAACTCTGAAAGAACGCCATGGTGGAAGAAATGGATGCATTGAATAAAGATGAGACTTGGGATCTAGTTGAGTTGTCAACTAGAAGAAAATATATTTGTAGAAAATGGGTGTTTAAGAAGAAGTTGAATGCAAAAGGTAAGGTAGAGGAGAAGTACAAAGCTCGGCTAGTAGAAAAGGGATATTCCCAAGTGGAGGGAATTGATTTTGGTGAGATTTTCTCCTATTGTTAAATTAACTTCTATTAGAATTTTTTTGTCTATCGTTGATGCTTTTAATTCTGAAGTAAAGCAGGTGGATGTGAAGACAACATTCCTACATGGGGATCTTGAAAAAGAAATATACATGAAATAGCTAGAAAGTTTTGCAGCAAAGGGAAAGAAGGAGTTGGTTTGCAAGTTGAAGAAGTCCCTATATGGATTAAAACAATCTCCAAGAATCTGGTATCAAAAATCTGATACTTATATATTGGGACTTGGGTTCTCAAGAAGAAAAGATGATCACTATGTGTATTCCAAGCAGGTCGGTGACCACTTTATTTATGTGGTCTTGTATGTTGACGATATGTTGTTGATTGGAAACAAGAAGGAAATCATCAAGAATGTCAAAGCTCAATTGTCTTCTAAATTTGATATGCAAGATCTTGGTGCTACAAATTTTATTTTGGGCATGGAAATTAAAAAAGATCAAACAAACACAAAACTCTAGTTGAATTGGAAGAAATATGTTGAGAAAATATTGTAGAGGCTTAATATGCAAGAATGTAAACTAGTAAAGGTCCCTATTCGTGTAGGTGCAAAGTTATCTAAAGATCAATGTCCCAAGACATGAAGAGGTGGAGGAAATGTACCATGTTCTCTATGCAAGAGTTATTGGAAGTCTGATGTATGCTATGGTCTGTACTAAACTAGACATTGCCCATGTAGTGGGAGTTTTGAGCAGGCATATGTCAAAACTAGAGAAGGAACATTGGACAACTGTAAAGAGGGTCTTCAAATATCTACAGGGCACTTCCCTTATGCAATATGCTATCAAGGAAGACCTCGACCTCATAGAGAGGTTGATATACAAGGCTTTGTTAATGCAGAATGGGCTGAAGATCTAGACCGTAGAAATCTACAAGTGGTTATGTTTTTAACATATTTGGTGGAGCAATCAGTTGGATGAGTAAGAGGCAAGGTGTAGTTGCATTGTCAACTACAGAAACCGAGTACATGGCAGCCACTCATGGCAGTAAGGAAGTTATATGGTTGCAAATATTGTGTTCAAGTATTTGTTTTGTTCAGAAAGCACTAACAATAGGTTGTGACAGCTCAAGTGCAATTTTTCTTACAAAGAACCCTGCTTATCATTCCAAAATAAAGCATATTGATGTGCAATGCCATTTTGTTAGAGACATGGTTGAATAGAACAAAGTATTGTTGAAAAAGGTTGACACCCTGAAGAACATTGTAGATTCATTGACAAACACTGTTAGTATTGAAAATTTCTCTTGGTGTAGAGAATCAATGGGCATTGTTGCCCCTAGCTGCTAATTATATAAAA
>ML818167.1:126029-136637 GCA_009831015.1 Picea engelmannii
AGAGCTCAATCTCCCTTGTCTCTCTAAATGACCCTTCAGCTTCCTCACCAAGCTCTCCTCAAAGTGTGCGCCCTCTCTCCCTCAAGTGTTGCCTTTATGCAATTTTAATGTGTAACTCCTCTAACCCTTGGTCTCCCTTGAATGACTCTTCACTTTCCCTTGAGATCAAGGGTCACGACTTAATCATTCGTTGAGGTCACTTAAGTCACTAAAGTGACCCACAACCTCATAAAGTCACTTTTACAAATTAAAAATAAAAGGCTCAACTTTATAAAGTTACTTTATAAAAACACCGTTGAATTTAATGCAGTTGCAAGAGCGATTCTCCTGGAGGATGGCATAACACCCTAGTTGTGGACTAGGGCCCCCAGTACACTCCCGGGGTTCTTGGTCTGGGACCAAGTTGTTAGAAGCCATCGAAAAATTGAAATGACCCTTGTGAGGGCCCCCAATAGATAACTGGGGTTCTTGGTCTAGGACCAAGCAGAAAGACCCTTGTGAGGGCCCCCAGTAGATAACTGGGGTTCTTGGTCTGGGACCAAGCAAAAGGATCCTTGTATGGGCCCCCAGTAGATGATTGGGGTTCTTGGTCTGGGACCAAGCAGTAAAGACTCTAGATGTATTCTAGGGCCCCTAGATATGTTACAGGGAATCCTTGCCCTGAGCTTGGATTGATCCTTGGATGGGTTCCTTGGTGGTTGATATAAGTCCCTAGAAGTGTCTAGGGCCCCTAGATGTGTTCTAGGGTACCCATGCCTAAAGCATGGGTTGATTCTTGGTCTTGTACCTTGGTGGATATGACCCCAGATGTATTTTGAGGCAACCTGGTCTTTGATCAGGTAGATCTTGGTGTAATACCAAGATATGGTGGTGTGTGATCCTCTTCCTCTCTCTCAGGATGGTCCACAGGACCTAGGAGAGATTATGAAGATGAGCACGACCACATTGAAGGATGTAACCCTTATGCAATGATGATAAAGTTAATTGGTCACCTTGAGAATCATATGGACATGTGTTGCCACTAAGAAAACCTATCTACCTCTCCTAACCCCTTGTTTGTTCACCCCTTTGTTTATGAGTTTGAGTTTGAGTGGGGCTTGTATTTTTGTTTTTAGGGTTTTTAAGATTAAAATAAAAATATAAATTAATATTTAAATGTGACATATGTAATTAATATTTATATTAATTTAAATGTCATTTTATTAATTATATTTTTATAACCTAGCCCTATCCTAAAAACTATATATAGAAACCTCCCCCCCCCCTCACTTTTCCTTACACTCACTCACTTCCTTCTTCAAGTGTGGCGGATTGCTCTGAGGTACTACTGTTGCTGCGGCCTCCCCTTGACTGTAGCTGCGGCCTCCTCTTGACTGTTGTTGCAGCCTTCCTCTTGACAGTTGTTGCGGCCTTCTCTTGACAGTCAGTTGCGGCCTCCTTTTATTGTTGATTGCCTGGTCTATTAGGTGTTGAATGGAGGTTTGTTGTGTATGCTGAGGGTTATGTTGCCGCCCTCTCCTCTTGACAGTCTAGTGCTACCAACCCTCTCCTAAGAGGTTGCCATCCCTCTCTTTTAAGCAGATTTGGAGCCCTTTCTACGCCACGGCCTTCTTGCTGGATAACTAGAGTTGGAACTTAGGCAGTCGTACCCTAGATCTGGAACTTCCCCACTATATGTGGCTGGAATAAGGGTTTGCTTCCAGACTTTTTTGTTGGGGTTTGTTTGCTCTTGTGTGAGGTTTTCTCTGGTGGCATATCAGTCCTCTTTCTCATTGACAGAGATCTAACCCATTGAGGTTGATCCATGAGCCCTAGACTTATTTGAACATAACTTCAAGTGGCATAGCATTCCTCATGTGTGCCAAGCTTCTCTTCATTACATTGAGGTAAGTCTTCAAGAGGTAAGGTGTTGTTTTCATTTTTATTTGATTGCTTACACCCAGATCTAATTGCTCAGAAATATTTCTATGGTTTTATACAGTTCAGATCTATTGACTTAGCACACTCAGAAATAGTCTTATGGTTCAGATCTATCTGTTCAGAAATATTTCTACGGTTAAATTGCTTTATACAATTTAGATCTATTGATTGAGCATACTCAGAAATATTGTTATTAGTTCAGATCTAATTGTTGTGCATGCTTAGAAATATTATCTAACGGTTGTGCATGCTTAGAAACATTGTTATTAGTTCAGATCTAATTATTGTGCATGCTCAGAAATATTGTTTGGTTCAAATCTAATTGATGTGCATGCTCAGAAACATTGTTTGTTTCAGATCAAATTGATGTGTATACTCAAAAATGTTTTTATAGTACAGATCTGTTTAGAGTTACTGTGTTCTTGCTGATCTAGCAAACTAAAAATTTTGAAAAGGTATATTTTATGTTATTTTCCCTATTTCTAACATGGTTTCAAAGCTTAGGGCGTGAAAAGAGCTCAAGAATTGCAGACTTGAACCTGCGTAGATCCTATTCTTAGAGTTTGTTTTGCAGATCAGAAGTAAGCAATGCCTTCCTTTATGCATTTGAGAAAGGGAACAGGGTTTCCATAATGTTAAGCTACAAGGTGAGCAAATGTCTCTAGCTGTCTTAGCTTTGTTTTTATCCTTAATGAGGTCCAGTAGTATGAATCCACTGGTTTTTCAAACCCTTGGAAAATCTTTATAATGAAACTCTTTCTTTTTGGATATCTTCGTCTCTTACTCCATGCTATAATATGTGTGTATATTATACACTCAGTTAGCAAGACTTGGAACAGATTTATTGTCAACCTTCACTCTCCTTAGCAATCCTTTCATCCTAGACCTGAAACCTCTTGGGAAAAGTTAATTGTTTAATGCTCAATTATGCCTTTGGAAAGGAACTTGAATTATTGTCATTTCCCTCAATTCTAACATTTAGAAAATGACTAGAACAGATTGAGCATAAAAGAAAGTTCAATCTCTCTAAATTTAATTGAGCATTGTTAGTCAAGTTCCAAGGATGATACATATCTCCACGTGCTAAGCATTGTTCTTTCAAAAGAATTGGTGTAGAGACCTCGTCTAGCATGTATCCTAGCCAACAGAAATATACTCCTTAGAAATTGTTTTTGCACATCTACACCTTTATGTCACTGACAAACTTGAAAAGTTTTGAAGATTGTCATCTCTGTTTTTATTTAGCAAGTGAGATCTGAATGACTGTGGCAAGCTCTACTTGAGCCGAGAAAAATGACTCTTTAGTTTAGGCCTCTGCTTTAACCAAGTCTAAACACCTCACCATGCTTCTCTTAGTTGGGACTACCTCTATGACAAGAAGATATCCATTACACATTTTATTTTGGACTGATTGATGTGGAGAGAATAGTGAAAGACTATCTTGTTTATTGTCTTGTACACTTGTGAGATGCAAATTTGGGTGCCAAAGAAAACATGTTTGGATCTTTGGTGGAGTTACCAATGCTAGTTGGGAAAGTTTCCTTGTTAGGAAAATCTGGAGGCTAGGGTCCTTTATCTCTGGTGGATCCTTGGTTTTCTAAAGGGGGGGGCTCCTAGTAAATCCTCTAGTTTACCCTTGATTATCTATTGATTTTCAAGACTTTTCTCTTCTCTTTTTGACTAAAAATTAATTGATAACTCTTACCCTCTCTCACTTCTGAGCTAGGCCGAGTTAGTTAAAGATCTGATACAAAATGCTTGGGAATGTAACCATCATCTTGAAGATCACAAGAGATAGGTTTCAGATCTTATAATGTAATTTTTACTAATGCTTGGTAAGTGCTTAGCTTTCATTTAATAAGATTTTGGTAAATTACAATGGCTTTGACAGAATCACTGGTAAAGGAATTTTAATGGGAAACTGTGTAACTTCAGTAAATGACAACACCTTATGCACTTAATGGTCATCCATATGTTTTGTACTACAAAGAGTACACAAGCTTTAAAGTTAACGACAATACATTGAGTGGTGGAAACTTGGAAATGACTTTGGTATTTGGCTTTGAGGAAAACATGTGTGGGTTGACTTTTGTAAGAACGTAATTTGGACAATGCAGTCTTTGGCTTCAATCTTTAAGACGTATTGTTTGCATATGGATGAATAATGTTTTATCCACAGGGCAGTAGGATAACCACTTAAGGATATGGAATTACTTGAACTAACAGATTTATATCAAACATCTGCATACACAGAAGATGTCCTAGATAGCTTGAGTTGGTAACAGGCTGCAAAGTATAAGTATATCTTCAGCCTAAGCAAGTTCATGGATACTCCATTTACAAATGACAAGAGAGATATGTTTACCTTCCTGTCATATTTATGAATCCATGTCTCCATGGAATACTGTCAGAATCTCATATGTATTTTTGTTATATGACCAAGGAAGTTGTGATCTCAGCACATAGTTATTATAAATTGATGTATGCTAGGTCTCTCTCCCTAGTTTGGAAACCCAGCAGTATGTTGATCTAATATCTCTGATATGAAAGACAACATGTAACCTTGGGTTATTTTCTTGGTCAAGGAGTCCAACAAATTATCTTGGTAGTTGGGGTATTTTTCCTCATTTTGGGAACCCTACAGATATCTTTTTTTGATCGAGTCCTGAGATTGTAATTGAGCCATTATCCTTGGCAAAGAAGCTCAACAAGTCTGACTCAACTTTTCATATTAAACTTGGTACTGGCACTAAGAACATCTTGAAGAGATATGACACCAAATCGGAGTCAAGATCTTATAGGTTTTGAAAGAGCCAGTTTGCAAATGTAGGGAGGCAGACATTTTATGAGACTCAAAGGGAACAGTCCCTGCATATGAGTTAGACCATGACCTACAGCAGATGGCAGTATTAGGGTTAAATTTGTGACTTGTGACTTCTCTCAGAAAGAAGGGATTATCTATGACAATATCCTTACTTCCATTAGGATCCTTATCTCTCTTGTCGCAGTCTTTGATTTGAAAACTTCACCAGATAGATGTTAAGACTGATATTTCTTAAACAGTGAAGTTGAGAAAGAGGCTATCCATGGGAAAGAATCCCATAAGATTATAACAAGCTCCGAGAGCTTGGTATGAAAGTATTGACAGTCTCTCTACAGAGTCTCGGCTTCATCAAGAGTATTGTAGATACCAATCTTTATATAAAGATTGTACAAAATCATCATGTTATCTTAGGACGATTTGTTCCTTACAGGAAAGAAAATCTTTGATAGCTCAAATTAAGAGGGAGCTCTTCAGCAGAAATTGAATACTTGGGTCTTTTGCATTATTGTTCTGAGCTTAGAGGTGTGACAGAATCCAGGTGAGATGTTTCTCTCACAAGAGCAAGTACGCAGTTGATATGCTCCGCAGACTTGGCATATTGGACTGTAAGTCCATATCGACACCAATGATTTCCAAAACTGAAGAAGCTACAAGATCAAGCTACAGTTTCAGATCCGGAAGACCTTTGTGAGTCCTTAATGTATCTTATACATACTAGACCGGATTTTTATCATGCAGTGAATGCCCTCTTCCAGTTCATGTGTGAACCGAAGCATATTCATATGGTTGTTAAACCTTTTCTGAGATATGTTCGAGAGACTATAGCCTATGGGCTTAGATACACTTCAGTGGAAGTGTAATGCTTAATGGTTATACATATTTAGATTTGATGGGCAATACAGTGGACCGGAAGAGTACTTCTGAATATTGTGTTAGCATGGGTTCAACCTAAGTCACATGGTTCAGGTTCAGGTTCGGGTTCGACAACGATTAGGTTCGATTCGGGTTCGAATTTTCCGACGAGGTTCGAATGAGGTTCGACTTTAGGTTGGAATATATATATATCAAAATAAGAAATTAACATCAATAAACATGTGATTGATAATTAAACTATAGTCTACATCAGCAAATTGGAAAAAGAAGTAGATTGTAGAACGTATTCTTCAACTTCAAAATTTAAAAGGATCTAGATATCCATAATGTCAAATACTTATAAGTTATAATCTCTAAAACAAATTCACAAATTCTAAAACATGATCAAAATTTGAACATATAGTACAAGTACAAGTTACGATTACAACTCTACAAATTACAAAATGAAGTAGAACATATTCTTTAGATTTCAAAATTTAAAAGCAAGTCCATAATGTCCAATAGTTATAATCCCTCAAATTGTTTCACAAAATTTAAAACATGTTTAGAATTTATATTCTTATGGCCTACTTGTAACATCATAAAGCTCTAAATCATCAAGAGATATGGGCCAGTAAAGCCACTAGAACTATAAGTGTGATCATCAAAATCATCAGTAAGTGGAACTCTATCATCACCAAGCTCATCCAGTGAGTCACCATCGACATCAATGTCAAGCTCATCTTCTTCTATACCCAAAGTAGGCCCAAACCATGGTCGAGAGGAACTAGATGCATATTTGGCCACACTGCTCAAGGCCAATTTCAAATTGCTGCAAACATAAACAAGGTCTTCCAACCTTGTAGATAGTAATGTGTTTCTTTTCTTTGATTGAATATGGTTGAAGCTACTCCAGTTCCTTTCACATGCAAAGGCACTAGATGTCTGGCTCAAAACACGAACTGCAAAACGTTGCAATTCAGGTACTTCTGGTCCATAAAACTGCCACCATGTCCCTGGAGGAATTTTGGGCCTATCCTGTGTGGCCCAAAATGGGTAGAGAAGGAACCCCTGGCATCACGCAGAGTCACAGCCCGGATTGGATTGAAGGCACACAATCTAGACTGGATTGAAGAAAGGCCAATGGTTCCATACCTGTTTGAAGGAAGCCCTACAATACCATACCCATTTGCAGCGAAGCTGCCATACGCAATATGTGCAACAAAGGCACCATATCGAATAGTAAGAACTTACCTTAGGGTCGTCGCTCACTCGTGAGTCGTTGTTGGTCTACTCACCGTACAAATAAAAACGTAGCACGGTTTCCCAGGCCGCCCGCGTGTTCACTCGCAGCTCACAGCCTCACTCGTTGTTGGTCCACTCGTTGACTTGTTCCAGTAATCACTGATAACAACTGCAACAGTGCAGCCGCGAGCATGTTCTTCGTCCACTGCTAAACAAAGCAAGGGTTTAACAGTTGCAGTCGCGGTTTAACAGTTGCAACCGGGGTTTAAAGGTTTAAACCACAATCCAGTTCCACTACAGAGGCGAGTTGCGACACTGGGCAAATCCAAGGAAAAATAAATGGAGTAAACGCAGGGTCTCATAAAGTAATTTTAGTTTTAGCCGGCAAAACTAAAATGAAACCTTACCCGAAGTTACCCTCGTCTTAAATTTTAATCAAGCGTCGAACCTAATTTGAACCACTGTTGAAATTTGCCATTAAACTCGCCTTGAGGTTCGAATTCGCCTTGAGGTTCGAATAGGTTCGCCTTGAGGTTCGAATTGGCCTCGAGGTTCGTCTTGAGGTTCGAATTCGTCTTGAGGTTCGAATTCGCCTTGGGGTTCGAATTTGAGGTTCGTCGAACCTGAACGAACTTAATTTTTTTGATGGGGTTCGCCGAATTTCGAACCTCAAGCTTGAGGTTCGACGAACCCTGTGACTTAGGGTTCAACTAAGTTCTCCTGGTCCAACAGGAAACAGGGCTCCATAGCCCAAAGCACTGTAGAGGCAGAATACCTTGATGCAAGTGATGCCAGTATAGAAGCAGCGTGGCTCAGAAAGCCACTCTCAGATTTGTTCAGTGCTGAGTTGGAACCCATAGTAATTCACTATGATAAACAGAGTTGTGTAAAGCTCTCGGTGATTCCTGTGTTTTTATGACAAAACACATTGAGATGAGATATCACTATGTTCGAGACATAGTACAGAAGAACATTCTCAGTATTCAATATGTTCCGACGACAGAACAGATGGCAGATATTTTGACCAAGTCACTGTCCTTAACAAAGTTGTGTACATTCAAGACAAGCTTGGTGTTGTTGAGAATGCCTCTCTTGCTGAGAGGGAGTGTTGAATTTAATGCAGCTGCAAGAGCCATTCTCCTAGAGGGTGGCATAAGACCCTAGTTGTGGACTAGGGCCCCCAGTACACTCCTGGGGTTCTTGGTCTGGGACCAAACTGTTAGAAGCCATGGCAAAATTGAAAAGACCTTTGTGAGGGCCCCCAGTAGATAACTGGGGTTCTTGGTCTGGGACCAAGCAGAAAGACCCTTGTGAGGACCCCCAATAGATAACTGGGGTTCTTGGTTTGGAACCAAGCAGAAAGACCCTTTTATGGGCCCCCAGTAGATGACTGGGGTTTTTGGTCTGGGACCAAGCAGTAAAAACTCTAGATGTATTTTAGGGCCCCTAGATATGTTACAGGGAATCCTTGCCCTGAGCTTGGATTGATCCTTGGATGGGTTCCTTGGTGGTTGATATAAGTCCCTAGAAGTGTTCTAGGGTACCCATGCCTAAAGCATGGGTTGATCCTTGGTCTTGTACCTTGGTGGATAAGACCCTAGATGTGTTATGGGGCAACCTAGTCTTTGATCAGGTAGATCTTGGTGTAATACCAAGATATGGTGGTGTGTGATCCTCTTCCTCTCTCTCAGGATGGTCCACAGGACCTAGGAGAGATTATGAAGATGAGCATGACCACATTGAAGGATGTAACCCTTATGCAGTGATGATAAAGTTAATTGGTCATCTTGAGAATCATATGGACATGTGTTGCCACTAAGAAAACCTATCTACCTCTCCTAACCCCTTGTTTGTTCTTCACCCCTTTGTTTATGAGTTTGAGTGGAGCTTGTATTTTTGTTTTTAGAATTTTTAAGATTAAAATAAAAATATAAATTAATATTTAAATGTGACATATGAAATTAATATTTATATTAATTTAATATGTCATTTTATTAATTATATTTTTATAACCTAGCCCTAGCCTAAAAATTATATATAGAAACCTCCCCCCCCTCACTTTTCCTTACATTCACTCACTTCCTTCTTCAAGTGTGGCGAATTGCTCTGAGGTACTACTATTGTTGCGGCCTCCCCTTGACTGTAGTTGCGGCCTCCTCTTGATTGTTGTTGCGACCTTCCTCTTGACAGTCAGTTGCAGCCTCCTTTTATTGCTGATTGCCTGGTCTATTAGTTGTTGAGTGGAGGTTTGTTGTGTGTGTTGAGGGTTATGTTGCCGCCCTCTCCTCCTGCCAGTCTAGTGCTACCAGCCCTCTCCTAAGAGGCTGCCATCCCTCTCTTTTAAGCAGATCTGGAGCCCTTTCTAGGCCACGGCCTTCTTGCTGGTTAACTAGAGTTGGAACTTAGGCAGTCGTACCCTAGATCTAGAACTTCCTCACTATATGTGGCTGGAATAAGGGTTTGCTTCCAGACTTTTCTGTTGGGGTTTGTTTGCTCTTGTGTGAGGTTTTCTCTGGTGACATATCAGTCCTCTTTCTCATTGACAGAGATCTAACCCATTGAGGTTGATCCATGAGCCCTAGACTTATCTGAGCATAACTTCAAGTGGCATAGCATTCCTCATGTGTGCCAAGCTTCTCTTCATTACACTGAGGTAAGTCTTCAAGAGGTAAGGTGTTGTTTTCAATTTTATTTGATTGCTTATACTCAAATCTAATTGCTCAGAAATATTTCTATGGTTTTATACAGTTCACATCTATTGACTTAGCACACTCAGAAATAGTCTTATGGTTCAGATCTATCTGCTCAGAAATATTTCTATGGTTAAATTGTTTTATACAGTTCAGATCTATTGACTGAGCATACTCAGAAATATTGTTATTAGTTCAGATCTAATTGTTGTGCATGCTTAGAAATATTATCCAACGGTTGTGCATGCTTAGAAACATTGTTATTAGTTAAGATCTAATTATTGTGCATGCTTAGAAATATTGTTTGGTTCAAATCTAATTGATGTACATGCTCAGAAACATTGTTTGTTTCAGATCAAATTGATATGTATACTCAGAAATGTTTTTATAGTACAGATCTGTTTAGAGTTACTGTGTTCTTGTTGATCTAGCAAACTAAAAAATTTTAAAAGGTATATTTTCTGTTATTTTCCCTATTTCTAACAAACACATTATAAAGTCACTAGGGGAAAAAAGTGTTTGGTCACCTCTGCATGTTGGGCGTCGCCAATGCAGATGTACCTCCAAGCTACCAATTCTAACATTCAAGGATTCATTTGGCATATCAGGAGGTCTTTTGGTTTGGTGGGATCCTTCAAATTAGATATCATTCAACCATATATAGGAAGATTCTGGATCAACATTAATTTTTTCTTCAAAAGGTACAACTCCCTTTTTATCAGTACAAATTTTAATGGTCCTGTAATTGTAATGTTAACGCCTGTGTAGGAAGTTACTCGATGAAGAAAGAAAATCTATTGGGCATATACCATGGATAATTGGGGAAGATTTAAACAACTATTTTAGAAGCTTGTGATAAAAAAATGAGAGGTCACACAGGCAAAGGAAATGAATCCTTGATCAACTTTAACAAAAAAACTCATGGATAGACATCTCCCAAAATCTGGGTCCTTTACATGGAACAACGGAAGACATGGGAAGCAGTTCATTTGGAGAGAATGGATAGGTTTGTCATCTCAGAAGAATGGATGGTGTAGATTTTCTGAGGTCCTAGGAGGCTGCCACCTAAGGTCTGTC
>ML818168.1:14664-25480 GCA_009831015.1 Picea engelmannii
TTGGGGTCTTGGAAGTCGTTGGTCCTTCCGGCTAAGTTTATTCTGGAAAACCTTATGAATAATTTTTCTTTCTTTGATATGGCTTGTTCAAATGACTGAACAATGAGATGTAGGTTCTTCACTTTTTCTTTCTAGCATGCATTTAATTGACTGATCTGGTTTTTGGATGGAAGATCTTGTTGTCTTCTTTTTGTTTATGTCATGTTGTTGACAATGGTGCCAAAAGGAAGGACTGTGTTTAAATAAAAATGTTCTTCATATTTTAACTCCGCTTGCAAATTTTTGAGAAAACTATGTGCCCTAGTTCCAAGGGAATCCATGGTTTGTGATGTTTCCCATGCCTCAGTAACCAGTTCCATTATTTTCTTAATATTATTCTTCACATATTCTCTACAATATGTGAGGAGGCTGGAGGATCCTTTTAACTTGGTTGTAGGGGTGGCAGGCATGGCTATTGCCAAAGGATTGGCAAACAATAGCATAGGAATCGAAAGCCTCTTCCAATTCCTTGACCCGGTCCTTCAGTCTGGAGTTCTCGGCCTCAATGCCTCCAATGGAATCATAAAGTGCATCTTATCTCTCTATGTGAAGTTGATAGATTTGGGATGGTCGCATGTTCGCAAGGTCAACCTCTGAACGATATTTTCCATTCTTATTTTTTTATTTTTTTTTCAATAATCAATTTTTTGGACTGGCTGTCAAAAAAAATGCTCTGGAACACGAAGGATTCATCTTCGTCAAATTTTTTGGTATCGGATATGATCATTGGATGACTATGTTGGATGGTGTCTCTGAGATTATCAAGGTAGCAGAGCACGCTATCCAGATCAGAGTCAAGTTCCATTTTCTCACTCTGAATTTTGGGCTCTTCCACCTGTCCCACATTTTTTTTCTCTTCTTGTCTACTAGAAGCTAGTGAGAACTATCAATTTTAGAGTGAGGAGGGTTGTTATCTCCTCCTACATTTGAAGAACTCTGAGTTGCTTTGTTGCTGTGGTGGCTTGTTGGAGCGATACTCTGGGATGTCGTACTTTTTGGAGTGTTATTCGTCGATTGAAAACTCTTGTCACCCTGTTTCCTATACAATTTAGTGCTTCTTTGCAATGTGTCTAGGACGTTGGCATCAGAAGCAGGAGCGTTGCCACCAATGTCTCTATTTTAGGACAGGTGGTTTTTGAAAAAAAAATCGTTGAAGCCAATTGTTTGTAAATGTTTTCGAAAATTTTTATCGGGGTCGAACCCTCTTAGGATTTCAACAGATCTCAGGTTGAATTTTCTAGAATGCACTGCAAATTCATCAATTTTGTTGACACTTTTCAACACGAAGTCCCCGACTTTCCAAGGCAGAGGAATGAATTGTTCGTTTCTCTTCTCTTGGAATAGATGCAACTAGTAGTTGTATTTTTGTGCTACTTATGAAACAAACATTCTATCTGTAACGTGACATAGAAGGAGAGCAAGTTTTTCCCTGGAGCCAAAAATCCTTATCACAATGTAATTATCCAAATGTTCATGTGTCCCCTTCCTATCCAAAAAACTGGTTTCATGTTCCGATATGAGGGGAGTAACTTATCCTAACAACAAAACTTTGAAAACAGACACGAAGCTATTAAAAACCTCATAAAAACAGTGGGAAGCCTTGTGCTTCCACAAGGCCTAGTACCAAAACATTACTAGGTCGAATTCCCAGTTAACATTCTTGGACAGAGACAGTTTTGGAAACTGGCAACAAGGTGCTATCACAAAAACTAAGTAGGATAACATATAAAATTTCTTTTCCCTTTTGAAGCTTGACAATTGGGAACATATTTCATGGGAAATTAACTTTCCCCAATAAAAAATGGCTTATTCCTTGACTGTGAAATACAAAATATAAAGAGCCATCTGGGAAATAGTTGTTATGGACTCCTATCCCATTAATCATGTAAACAACTAGGCAATTTCACGAAATGGATTTCTAAATGAACTAACCTGCAAGCTTGTGATATCTTTATGAACTACAATTGGGTCTTCCAATAAATGGGGAAAGAGGTCCAGCCTGTTATTACACTTTTGTAGGAACTGTTTGCAATCTTCTCCTCTGAACGTCAATGTTGGCTCTGGTAATCTTAACATCTGGCGGAAGACCTAAGGTGACAAAGAAATAGAAGAGTGGTCTCGCAGTGGAATAATTATTTTGTCTGAAATAAATTTATCGGCGCACCAAGAGACCATCTACTTATACTCAAAAACTTCAGGGACATAGTGTTACACATCAAAATTACTCACTTCAATAGTGTCGCAAGTGTTGCATTTTGGTCGCAAGTGTTGAAAATGTCAGAAAAAGCATACTGCCATAATTCCTATGTCATGCTTATAACGACATCAGAAGGACACTTGAAACACCTAAAACATTTGATTTGGAAGAAGAGGAATGGGTTAACAGGGTTATGAACCTCTTGCCATTTGAAAGAACCACTAAAATTGAGTTTCAGAGGAGAACGCTCCCCTATACAACTGTTAGGAATGTTGGTGCTCCCCTATACACTCTTAGAGAGCGTTATAATGCTGTGTCGACCCTTTTTTAGGAGCGTTTCTACTGTTAGGAGTGTTGGCACCCCCTATGCATTGTTAGGGAGCGTTATAACACTCTAATGCCCCTTTTGGGGGAGCGTTGCCTATTTTGGGTGAAAATTGGTTTGTTGAGAAGAATGAGGAAAATATCTCTTCAATCTATGAAGGCAGTTGGATTTGAATCCTTGGTCAAGCCCTGATCTTAGGGAGGATACATAACTGAAGGAGGAAAATCCTCAACTTACCCCAAGGATATCTCAAGTGGTTGGGCCTCTATAAACCTATATAAGCAGGCCCTCTCATGGTGAAAAGGGGGAATGATTAGAGGCATGAAACCTATGATCTCATAAGAAACACACAGTGAAGTGGAGGAGAATAATCAGTGAAGTTATTTTCATTCTGATCGTGGGTCTTTTTGAGCAAGGGTTAGACAAGGAGGACTTGATGAAGCTGTTGTACTCACATCTACAATTGTAAGTTTCCTTTGTTGTTGTTCTCATCAATATAATATGCTTGGGCTGCTTCTTTCTAGTTTGTGCTTAATCTCACATGAAATTGTCTCTAATATATAGATCTATTTCAAACTGATCTCAGTAGAGTAGGAAGTTGTTTGTACTTTTGTTTGTCTTCAGGGCTTATCGAAGAGCGAAAGATTGGAGCTCAACTCAAACCCTGCAGGGACTAACACCGGTAAAAGGTACTTCTTTTCTTCTTCCTCCTCATACATTAGTTTATCTAGATATAAAAGGAAGTCAGTGTCCATGACAAGCATCTTCTGTCTTAAGAGTTAAGAGTCTATCTCTCAAGAGGAGATCTACCTGTATGTAGGGAGATTTTACTTCAACAGAAATTAGCGACTCCATTGGGGACAAATCAAAACTTTTTAGTTTTGGTTTTCCTCATAGACCTTGTATTACCCCTTTTTCACCCCGTATGTTTGATTTTATACATCGATTGAATCCTTATTCCATCACACATACTCTGAATGCCAAAATTCCACTGAGTTTTAGGGTTTTTTGGACTTTTTTTAGGGTTTTAGGACACTAGCACTCCCCTACCTTGTTAGCAGGGCGCCAACATTTCCTGAAAGCCTTAGATAGAGCGTTGTAATGCTCTGGTGCCCCTTACATAAGAGCGCCAACCTCTCTTTGCAAAAAATCCTTTCCATAATTTCATTTTCTGAGATTCAGTCTCTGTTTTTTCACTTACTGAGCCTCTTTGTGATTAAATGCTTCTTCCTATTGGCCTTTGACATCCTTTCTTTTGAGAAATAAACACTTTGTTGTTCATATTTTGTGGCCTTCTTCCTTATTTTGAGTTTTTCTGTTGTTGAGAACTTGGAATCAATCCGTTGTTGTCTTCTCTCTTATCCGACTCAACGGGAACTCTGGTGAAGGGCATCATAAATTTGTGAATCATCTCATTTGGTTCTTTGAGGTCATTGTTCTTAAATATCTATCTTTTGTGTGAATTGTTTGATTTTCTTTGTTATCTTTTGTTTTCTCTTTTCTTCTTGTTTCAATCATAGAAAAAGGGTGTGTTGTTTGTGCGAAATCTGCTTATGATTGTCTGAATCTCCTTGATCTGAAAGGATAGTTGGAAGGAGAAGTTTTTTCATTGAATTAATCATCATTCACATGCAAACGATAAAAATACATATTAGTGATTGGTTTGCATATTAGAAGGCATTTCTGAAATGTTTCATCATTGCATTRCATTCAATTGAGAACAAATTGATTGAGGACATTCCATATTAGTGTTTGATAGTGAAAACGACTCTTTCTCTTTCCCTTAAATAGGCGTTCATTGAAAAGAAACGATTTCTTATCATCTTTTATGCATCTTTTTGGGAATTGAGTCATTATTCCATCAGTTTCACTTTCATACACCCTTTGAGTAAAGAACGGTTGTAAAATGAACACTGATTAAAAACTATCTAGAACATTTTTTGTTTTTAGGATCTTCCACCAACAGTAGACTAGGGTTATCACTTTGGATTAGGCTGTGAGTACAACTCTCCAAATTTTTCAAAACAAACATTAGCATCCTGAGCTAGGGAGAGTCAAATCCAATTGTAGTATTGGTTTTCTGGGATCCCCCTCTCACACAGGGGTTACGCACGAGGTTGCATTTGGGCGAATTATAGAGATTATCCCTTTGTGGTTCAACTGTTTGTAGTGGTCGGATCGTATATTGGGGGTCGCTTGGAGGTATACCCATGATTATGTGTGGGAGCCTCTTGAGTTGATTTCAGACTTGTTATCCTGCCCATACGTTTCAGAAGGACTATCAACTATACCCGCCCAGGGACTCACTGTGAATTGGTGTCTTTAGTTGCCATAATATTTAGGTACTTACACAAGGTGATGGTGAAGGGAAGTCTCACTGTACCTAGAACAGACATTGGTCAAACTCACTCGGGCTCCTTGGAGGGTAAATACACAATTACTGCGTGGAAGCTTGCACCAAGGTGAAAGTTTGTTAAGCAGGTCGCCATTGAAACTGTTCCACAATATCCTATCCCCTTCTTGACTTGATCATGTGACGTTGGATTTCATCACCAACTAGTATGATCACCGAGAGAAGTTTTGTCTACTTGGTTGATTCCTAGATTTTATTAGCGTATGTTGTTTCTTTTTGTTAGTTGGCCCTAGTTTTTCAGTGTGTTTTGTTATTCTCCACAATTGAGCATGTAGACGATAAATATCTTCACCAACCACGTAGGATGCAAGGAATTCCTCCGAAAGGCTATCAACCCTTACCTCCTAACCCTCCAGAAGAAAACTACCGTAAAGAGGTAGAAAATCAATCCAACACTGGAAGTGCTATTGCTCCTTTGTTAGATAACTCAGAAGGTGCTTTGGTCACGGTTGAAAATCCCACTACATCTATGTCGATAACCCCTCTCAAACCACTTTTAGATTGTTTATACTCCCTTGGGAACGTCATAGATGAAAAGGTCCCACGATTACCGGAGAGGATTTTTATCGAAATATATATGGGATCCAGAGAACCAATCTTTGGTGATGAGTATAGGACTCCTGTTCGTCCTAACACCGTAGTAGATACCAATCCCACACCTGCTCATTTTGTATGGAGGAATTCATCAGGACGTGATCTCTATGAACATTTCTAATCTTTTTGACAACCTTTTCATCCTCATGACCCTCCTAATGAAACAGGACCATCCGGTCAAACCATGAATCACCCAGTCGATCAGGTTATTAACCCTACTGTTAAACTAACACAAGTCCATCCTAATGTTGGACTCATCACCTCTACTCATCTCCAAGGAACTTCAATCTCTAGCCCTATTTCTACAATCTTTTATTCTACAGCTCCACATGTTCCACATGATCCTGCTGGGACATCTTCTCACCCGAGAATGAAGATCTTTGCTAGCCCAACATAACTGGATGGAGGGAAACCACCATCTAATGAACCTTTACCTCCTGGAGGACTACCTTTCCATGGTCAGCCTACCCCTCCTGGTGGACAACCCCCTTTTCATGCTCCTCCTGGAGGGTAACATCCATTTTCCAGTCATACCCCGGTCATAAATTCACCGCTGGCAGGGGGGAAACCTTCGTTTGATGGAAAACCTTCACAATCCTAGGGAGTATCTTCAGGAGGCACTTTTACTCAACCCCACGTTGGGGGGCACTCGTATAATAACCCACTAGGAGGAGTATCCAATCCTGTTCCTTCCAGAACATCTTACGGACAATCTTATCTGGGTGGCATCCCAAACACCACCTGGAGTTCTATGGGACCACAGTCTTATCCTCCTGATGGGTCTAATGTGTATCCACCTCCAGGATCTACTCCTTACCATTCTCAAGGGAAAAATGTTTATCCTCCTCACGGGAAAACAAATCACTTGGCCTATAATGTTCAAAACCCACCGGGTTATGAAAATGTTTCTCATTCATCATCGAATCCTTCCTATCCTGGCCAGCAACAACCATATGTAGGAGGACCTACAGGTTACAAATATCCACCTAACCCAGTTTATGGTCCTACTGGTGTTCCTATGCCACACTAGTATCATTCAAAAATTAACCGACAACTACCTTTCCTTGCGACTCTGGATCTCCCAAACTTGTCTCGGTTAACTAATGATCCTATTTCTCATTCACCGGTTTGGCCAGTCATTCCAGCTAAACTTCCTTTTGATATTCTGAAATTTGACGAAAACCCTAGTGAAGATCCGAACAACCATGTGATGACTTTCCATTTGTGGTGTTCATCGAACTCCCTCATGGATGATTCTATACGTTTGCGTCTTTTCCAGCGAACGCTTACCAGTTTGGCAGCAAAGTGGTATATTGAACTACCATGTGCTTCTTTTCATGATTTCAATTCCATTTCCATGTATTTCCTCATGCACTTTCAACTGCCTATTCGCTATGAGACGGGTACTAAACTCTTGACCTCCATTCGTCAAACTAACTCCGGGCATATCTCTGACCATATTCATGAGTGGAGGCGACAACGAAGGATGATCAAGGCAGTCATTCCTGACATACTATTGGCGGAATGGTTTACTAAATCACTGTTACCCCCGATCGCTCGTGATGTCGCTATGGGTGGTGCGGTCATAGAGGAACAAGCCATCGCTCAAGCTCAGTATTTAGATTTGGTTTATTCCCAATCTGATACTTTGTATGATTTGCTTTCGAATGTTGCTCGAGCTAATACCAATCCATATAAACCATCATCCTCATCTCATGTGGATGGTGTTATCAGTTCCGTCAAAACTCAATATTTTTCCCAATCGACCACACTCTCCTCTACCTTCCCCCAAAATCAGATCTCTGAGGTGAATGCAGTTCAATCTGCCCCTTCACAACAATCCGGAGGGAAGAAGAAGACAAAGAATAAATCAAAAAATAATAATAAACAACCAAAAAATCAAACACCTGCTACCGAAAAGAAACCACAACGGAAACTAAAATTCCTGTGTATCATTTGTGGTGACGATCACTACACTCGATATTGTCCACTTCGCAATGAAGTGGCCAAAATTTTCCAAGGAAAGTCACAACCCGCTATGCTTACTCATCCTTTTCCATAGCAGCAATCCATGGTTGCTGAAACTCCCTCTCCTGGGGGTAGTTCTAACCATCCTAATGACGAGGCCTCGTCGAGTGCACATATTTATATGTTTAATGGAATTAATTTGACCACTCTCTCTAAGACATACGACAAACCAAGTAACCCTGATAAAGGAAAAGTGTAGTGTCCCCAAGGCCGAGCCCCTTTATAGATCATGATATATGAAATGAATTGTAAATGTGTTCTATAGGCTAGTGAGCCAAGTTTTGTATAAGCTGGAAGGATTATGTGGTTGTTAGGCCAGGAAGCCTAAGTGTTTGAAGGCCAGGAGCCTATTGTTGTACTTGTATGTATGCAGAATATTTAATAAAATATAAACACCACCAGGTGCAGGCTGACCACGATGAATGAGTGAAGGGGGACTGAGCGTCCACAGAGTGGGCAAGGAACTAGGGGTTGGAAGGTGGGGAAGGGGCTAAGTGTTGATCCTAGGGGGCTTAAGCCTGGGAAATAATATTTTAATATTATTTCAAAAAGAGGCATGTGCATTTATGTTTATCCTAAGTTTTGGAAAGGGAAAGCGTGTAAAAGGGATGCAGGCTGATGGAATGCATGTAGTTCCAAGGGTGACAAGTGTCAGCCCTGGTGCATGTAGATAAAATGACCAAGATGATCCGTGAGGGAGATCTTTCTCCATTCCACCTGACTGCCTGAGTGTGTATAGGCTCTGAGCAGTGCGATTAACTCGACCTCTGCAAAGAATACCTCGTGCGTCCCTGAGAGCTGGAAAGTCTGTGATTGTTCTGAATAATCCATACCTCTCTGTCCCGAAGCCGTGACCGTGAGACCCATTTGCCATCACCGAACCAGTTCGAGGAAGCTTGTATATGACTCTGAGGAAACTAGTGTATTCCTCTGTTCTAGAATGGGAAATTAAATAGTATGTGTTGATTTCGAGAATAGCTTGTCTGTGTGTTGAATTCTGAAAGGCCGAAAACATCCTCTGTCTGAGCGTCGAGCCTATGGGTGGAGCCAATCTGTGAGACCATCCGCCATTGTTAAACTTGTTGGATAGCTTGTGTCTGTTTTCCCGGTGGGTTTTTGTGACCATGCAGTACTGGACTGCGTGAGGCTTGTTGGCCTGTGAGCGACTCCTCCAGGTGAGAGAGTGCGCAGAGGAAGGAGAAAACTCCTGGAAGGAACGCTGCAGCTGCCATAGATCCTGGAGACTTCCGGTCCGATATGTTCTTGCAACCCAAGGTAAGGGAGACTGGAAGCCAAAGGACTGTCCAGGTGACAGAGAAGGTGCACTCTCCTTGGGTGGAACAAGCATGTGGGGAATGAGGGTCTGTGGGCAGTGAGCGTGGGAGATTCCTGGGAGAGCTTTCTTCCTGGTGGTTGTGTATAAATGAATTCCCTGTAACCTCAGCCTGAGTCTGGATTCCTTGCCCTAGGGTGGAGCTCAGTCTCAGCTCGGGGGTGACCCACTGTTGAGTTGAGGAGAAGTGCGGTCTACAGCTAGGAGGTTCGTGGAAGGCCTGCATTTGGTTGGTGATTTCTACAGCTGTTAAAAGATAAGTATCTGAATTATTCTTTGATCATGTTTTGCATGACTGAGCTATTTATGTATCATGTTTTTTGCTGTGTAAATGAATTACTGTTGAATGTTATGGCTTGTTTAATTGTAGCAATAACTTATATATTTTACTCTGAGATTTAAGTGTGTTTAATTGTTTAAATGCATGTGCTTATAATGTCTGTACAGATTATGTAAAATTCCATGTACAGATTGGTTAGAAGAGGTTCGAAGCCTCGGTAGTGAAAAAGGGTATACCACAAAGTGGTATCAAAGCGAAGGTTTTGACATTGAGCCTAGATGGGCCAGTGGAGCGGTCTTTGGACTGAGAATGCGAGTGGAAATTAAGTCGAAAGGACCAATTTCAGACCCTGGTTTGCTCTGAAATGTCATGGAGACACTTGACGAGTTTTTGTTAAGAACTTAAGAAGTTTAGCGGTGCAGTGAAACTGCAGCCGATGTGGTCTGCGACCACGGGGAGATAGGTCTCTACACCAATGGTGTTAGAACCGTACGATCTATTTGGAAGGGAAGGAGAACCCTTGTAACTGTCAGATATGGAGAATGTGCACAAGGTTTAAAGCCTTTGGATATTGCACAGGGGATTGGAAAATCACGATACGCGAAATCCCAATTTGGTTAGAAAACCATCTGAGCCGTCAGATCTCGGCTAGAAAACCCGACAACCGTTGGATCTACTGGGAGATGCCCGAAGGTTAAACCTTAGTATTTAGGGGTGAAAGCTCCAAATTAGTGAGAGAGGTGGGACCCGATGATGTCGTTGAAAGTGACGTGGACCCTCATGAATGTACCACCTGCCATGGCGCTGAAGGGCGACAGCTATGCTGTGGGCCCGGAGGATAAAGTAATTCGTGATTTCATGGATTTATGAGATAAGTGCATGGGAGCTTGACATTGAAACTCATGAATTTGCAGAGTAGCGAGAAGCAAGAAGGAAAATAGCCGTTGGATCTGGATCATAGGAGGACCGTTGGATCCGCACATGGGATCGTGTATTGGAGCCTCGCGAGAAAAGGCTCGAGAATTTGGCCACGGGGGTCGCGATATTGCGAGAAGCGATACCCCAACAGTTGGAGGATAGTGTGGGCCATAAATAAGCTGGTGAGTGGAATACAGGTGGCATGAATCCTTGGGATCTTGCCACGATAAGTCTCGAAGTATTGGCGTTAGTATTCGCAAGTCGTGAAGTGCTGAGAGACGAGGTTTGTGTGGTCGCGTGGCAGAGAATAAGGTGGGACCCTTGTGGTCCATGGGTGGACATGCGTTGCCTGGAGATAGGAGTCGACACTCTGTTGAATTCTCGCATCTCGGGGGTTCACGGGATAGGAGGGTGAAAGCTTGATGGTTCAACCGGCGAGGTTGCGAGGTTGAAAGGTTTCGAGTAGTGGAAGTCCATCGAGGGAGGAGTCATCTCAGCGTTGACCTATTGCGTCTCGGAATATCATAACGGGAGGCACAAGAGTTTGACTCACACACTTACGAAGGTGCGAGTTGCGAGAGGCGCTGACATTTAAGCCTAGCCTATGGTTACATGTGGAGAGGGCACTAACAAAGAAAAGAGACATACCCTTGTCACATCTCGGGTATCGACGTTTAGAGGAATGAGTC